>QJNZ01001147.1:0-24451 GCA_004155055.1 Monosporascus sp. CRB-8-3 | reverse complement strand
GTATTTTTGTTAATTTGTTATTAATTTTTAAATATCGCGCGTTTAGGTGAAAACAGCTATTCATTGTTAGGGTCATTCATTAAGTGGGGTCCGAGGTTAGAGGCCACACTTATGCACGTTATTCATCCTATACAGCCTCATCCAAGCAACCGTAGCTCTTACATGATGAGCTCTATCGCGACTGAATACTGAGTTTACTCAAGTATATACCGCCATTAAATTAGACAACGATCATCAGTACCCTGGCAGAGGGCTTAACATCTGCCATATCTTTCACCACCACTCGTATCAAAGGATATGCTACGATCCTCGACGGCTTCGAAAAACGGACATTTATCACTTATCTAGGATTGCGAACAGCTCAACTCTCCTAGGCTGCCTTGCGCGGCTACGTTAGCCAAAACCCATCATCCAACAATGTTGAAGCGGTGGTTATCCGCATCCCTCCTGCTGGGCTTGTCTTTATGGACAGCTCAAGCATTGGAAGTCAAGATAGTGAGTTAATCAGATATTTGTACATTATTTACGTTGGTTAAACTGACGTAATTGCCATCTAGGACGAATCCCCCGAGAATCACCAGAAATGCGCCGGTATGCTTGCCCCCTTAGACCGTTACTACGATCCTTTACTCAGCTGTGGTCGCTAGGCATGTATAGTAGGAGTGCCTGGGGAGGTCCGTTAGACCCCTTCATACTTGCTGTATTTCCGAATACCACCATCGAAGGCGTTGAGGATCCTATCGTCAGTTTGATCATATTCGAATGGAAGGACTACGACTTGATTGGGATCTACCCCCAGCCTGATTCTGCTATGGTAATTCCCAAGATGCTTTATCTCCTTCAGGATATTAGCTTACAGTGTGCCCAGCAAACCATCTGCGATCCTGAGGCCGTCAAGAATGGGTTTTGCGAGGAATCGCATGTGGGCGAATGGCTCCTTGCACCTAACGCGACCGAAAAGTCTGGGAATGTGATTCTCACTCAAGCTGTCCATCTCAATTCTGCCCAACCGATCAACTATCCTATCACCAAGACCGGCTACTACTGCGTTGCGGCGTACGGATATTCGGCTCCCGAGTTCACCGGCGTTATCGAGTTCCGTGAGGCATACGGCGAACTCCCGGCGACCCAGATCCCGAAGCTTCCCTTTTTCGGTGGCATCACAATTCTATACGCTCTAGTCGCTGTGTACAGGCCCCCCTCACGCATGATGCTTTGAGGAACATTCGCTAACTGCCACTAGGTACTGGGGCTTCCTCTACTATCAACACAGATATGATATCCGTAAGCTTCGTGGGACATCACTATCCAATGCTCGACTGACATCTTCTAGTCCCGGTCCAAAACTATATCACTGCCATTCTTGTCTTCCTCGTGGTTGAGATGTTGATGACCTGGGGCTTCTACGGTAGCTCCCCTTTTGCTGCCTTCACTCGACCGCGCGCTGACTAGTCTTAGATTACTTGAACAAACACGGTTCTAATATTGCTGCTAAGGTCCTCTTGGTTATGGTCGCTATCTTGAATGCTTTCCGTAACTCATTCTCTTTCTTCCTGTTGCTAATCGTTTGCATGGGCTACGGTGTGGTCAAACCATCCCTAGGTCGGACTATGGTATGGGTTCGATGGCTAGCCATCGCACACTTTGTCTTCGGCCTGGCCTATGCTATTACCAGTTTGTTAGTCTCGCCTGACACTGCCAGTAAGTTTCCGGCCCAATGCATCTCATATTTTTCATACCCTAACGTCCGCCTACAGACCCATTCCTCCTTCTCGTTGTCCTTCCGTTGGCAGCGACCTTGACTGCTTTCTACGTGTGGACTCTGAATTCCTTGAACTTTACACTCAAGGACCTTCGAGAACGAAAACAGACTGTCAAGGAGGCCATGTACAAAAAGTTGTGGTGGTGCATCCTAATCAGCATTCTTGTCATCTTCGGTTTCTTCTTCTTCCACTCGTTCACATTTGCTTCCGTCAGCGACCCAGACTACGTCCCCTTCCATTGGAAATCCCGGTGGTTTGTGCTCGACGGGTGGCTTAATTTGGTCTACTTCGCTGATGTCGCCTGGATTGCGTACGTGTGGAGGCCGACGGCCAATAACAGAAGATTCGCCATGAGCGATGAGATTGCTCAAGATGAGAACGGCGAATTCGAGTTTGCCGATATCGGCGCGCCTGATGATTCGGACGATGAGGAGGCACAAATCGGCGCTAAGACCCGAAGCACGAAATCGCAACCGGAAAGTGCCGCAAGCGCTGCATCGCAGGGGCAGGCGTCGCAGCCCACTCGGGCACCGCCGAAGCAAGAATCCCCGCGAGACTCATTTGACGGTGAGACAATATTCGCTGTCGGTGAGGATGGGGATAAATTCAGTGATGATGAGGGAGATGAGGAGGCGACGAAGCTGGTTGGTGGCCGGAAATAGACTCAATGAAGACCTCCATAACGATGGTAAAGGAGGCTCGGCTCAAATGACGCATGTGGTTATAATTGTTATCACGGTGTAATATTATTATAGACGTCATGGGATTTGGCGTCATCGGGTGCGTCCTATTCAGTATCAAACTGGACTTATCACTCCCTGGAGCCGAAAGACAAAAGAGCAGATGTGCATAGCGAATGGGGCTGTGACCGGAATCACAGATTCGAGAATGCTTATACTGTCGCTAAGCGGGACGGAAATCTTGGACGATGTTCTTCTGGCTTACAACCGTCTGATATTCAAGATGTCTGCCTCGCAATCCTGTGGAGACCACTGGTTGTATATTTCGAACAACCAACAAATTTACTGTCAACCGAGACACCCAGCTAGATAATTAACAAGCCCAGACACCGACGCAAAAACGATACATTCTCAACAGGTCAGTCACGTCTTATTCGAATAAACCCGCCATAGAGCGGAAGGCAAGAGAGTTCCCGTAGGAAAGATCAGGGTCCCAAACCAGAGTACCCGCATCACCAAACCATGGAGCTTTCCCCGCGTTTCTCCTCGTGGAGACGCTCGCCCCGTGGGGATATACGTGTACACCGTATTTGCGTTCGGGTGAACGGGGTTCCCCCTTCTGGCGACGTACGTACAAGCCTTCAGCTATAACGAAATCAGTGCCTTTAAGTAGTATAACTCGTATTTATTAGGGAACGGTGTCCCTCACGGCGTTTGACATACCGTCCCCTAACATTAGCTTGCTTATATACGTATTCCTCTTATCGCCGGGCGGGAAACCCGCCTTGTCGCTACCCACGACGGTCCGGCTGGATGGTAGTCCTCTCAAGGCGGACATGCCGCGATGAGAAATGGACGGGTTCGGTTACAGTAGACGCTACGCCCGCCACGGTCCCACGCAAGCATCGCGGCAATGGCCGGGTCCCACATTGTCCGATATCTCCACCCCAAAGCACACAGGCCCCCCTTTTTGGGTCCTACCAGGGCGTCGTCCGGTCGAACGGCTGCATTTCATAGCTGGGTCGTGGGGGCTCCATTCGGTCCCGGTATGTAGTCGCAGGAGTTCTGACCGAGTCTCCCCTTCTGAAGGATTTACTCGGTTGTCAGGGGATCCCATCTCCTTGCGACAGTTGTTCGGAGGTGGTCATGATAGGAGGTAAGAAGGTCTACCGTTTCTCGCTAGCCACGAATTCGATTTCGTCATGGGGGATTTATTTTCGAAACCTAAATGCAGAGGGTAATGCGGACTGCCCATGTCTGTTTCTCCTGATCGTGAGGGCGTCGGCTCTCGATCGACATACCGGCGGGTGGATCCGTTCAAGGAATGCCGATTGTACGTTGTGTCTTTGACGGCATTACAGCGAACAGCACACCTCCCGCAGGGCGATGGAGTTTGCGGGGTGCGGCTGAAGAGTCCCATCGAGACTGCCCATTGCCTACAGCAGATTCCGACCCATCGTACGATATCTCCAGCAATCTGACGTATGGTGTCCTAACTTAAGTGGGCCACTGCATCCGTGAATACACCACGATCTTACGGTACCTACCTCGGTATATACGATGATCACGGTGCAGGAATCTGGTGATGTACGTGTCGCTATAAAAGGCGCAGCGCCCGCGCCTCCCTATGAACATGAACCTAGATCTCTGGTTCCTTGTTTGTACCAAAGGCATCTTGAAATAGACCTTACCCAACAGACGCAACATGAGCGCAGTAAAGAGCCTGAATAAGGCCGGTTGCGCGCTGAGGACGAGCATAAAGGCCACTACTCGAAGTCCCGCCTTGCTATCACCGGCTAGCCTATGCGTACGGCGCTTCAGTGCCAGCCCCCGAAAGCTATGCGCGCCAGGCGCGACTACGCTCTGCTCCCACAACCATACTTACGCCCCTATCCCACCGAATTCACGGAAAGCGTCAACTACAGCTCTACCTGTCATCCCCGAAGAACAATGGGCCCAAGTCTTGGAGCAGAAGGGCGGCCGTAAGTGATGACCTGCCTGTCATGACAGTTCTGTTTTTGTCGCAATGTACGTTCACTGATTGCCTGCAGCTGTCATCTACAAAAAGATCCCTGTGCCAAAACCGGGCCCGGACGAGGTTCTGATCAATATCAAATACAGCGGCGTCTGCCACACGGACCTACACGCGGTCAAGGGTGACTGGCCGCTGCCGTCCAAGATGCCCCTGGTGGGCGGGCACGAGGGTGCCGGTGTCGTGGTGGCCCGCGGTTCGCTCGTCAAGGACGTGGAGATTGGCGATTACGCGGGTATAAAATGGCTGAACGGCTCCTGCCTGACCTGCGTGCAGTGCCGGCAGTCGAACGAGTCGCTGTGCGGCGACGCGACCCTGTCGGGCTACACCGTCGACGGGTCGTTCCAGCAGTACGCCATCGGCAAGGCGGCGCACATCGCCCGGATACCGAAGGACTGCGACCTGGAGGCGATCGCGCCGATCCTGTGCGCCGGACTGACCGTCTACAAGGCCCTCAAGGAGTCGGGCGCCCGCCCAGGCCAGCACGTCGCCATCGTGGGCGCGGGCGGCGGCCTCGGCAGCTTCGCGATCCAGTATGCGAAGGCGATGGGACTCCACCCGATCGCCATCGACGGCGGCGAGGAGAAGCGGAAGGTCTGTACGGAGCTTGGGGCCCAGAGCTACATCGACTTCACGACGTCCAAGGATATCGTCGAGGACGTGAAGAAGGCGTCCGGCGACGGCCTGGGGCCGAACGCCGTCTTGCTGCTCGCCGTCAGCGAAAAGCCGTTCCAGCAGGCGAGCCAGTACGTCAGAAGCAAGGGCACGATTGTCTGCGTCGGGCTTCCTGCGAACGCGTTCATCAAGGCGCCGGTTTTCGATACCGTTGTTAGGTGAGTCCCTCTGGGATCCGCAACATTGGGCATTGTCTAATCGAGGTTGCCATAGGGAGGTCAACATCAAGGGCAGCTATGTTGGAAATCGTCAAGACACCGCCGAAGCCATCGACTTCTTCAGACGGGGTATGATCAAGGCACCGTACAAGTACGTATCACCCCTTTTCCGCGCCGTGACGGGGAATCACTAACTCGCACTCTCATACAGGGTGGTCGGGCTTTCAGAACTGCAGAGTGTGTATGATCTGATGCTGGAAAGCAAGATCGCTGGTCGCTATGTCGTGGACACAAGCAGGTAGAGCAGCGTTTGTTAACAAGGGAGGAGGCGTTAGTTATGTACCAACAGTCAGCTATCTCCCAGCTGGACTGCATCACTTCTCGATGTCCCCATTGAGCGAATGATTTACATTGAAGCATTCGTATATAAAAATTGACGAATGATGGAAGTTCATAATCGTTTTTCTTGCGCAAGAAAGTGTGTTATGAAAACCCGAAGTTCTATGCGACTGACACATATCACTATGGCACACCCACATGTGAAAGGGCTGTTGGGGATATACAGACACACGAAATGTAATGGGGGATTAAGGAGGCAAGTTGGGGTGGCATCCAGAGCAGAAGCGACGTCTCTTGGCCATCTGCTCGTAGGCCCCACGTATATTAATGGCGGGGTGTGGGGGCGCAGCGGGGCAGACGGATAGAGGGGTGCTATATACGATCCTTGATAAAGATTTGTAAAGACTTAAAAAGTTCACAGGCATTTCGTCACATGCAGTCTTCCTGTAGAAAGTGACATCTTTCTAGAGACTATAGCTATGCCCGTAAGCACCTTTATTTACTGAATCGCCTACCTTCATGGCTGATACACAATCCTGTGAATAGCTCATCATAATAACCGGTTTTCCGACGTCCGGCAAGACGACACGTGCAAAGCAGTTGCACACCTACTTAACAGAGCGCATAGAACAAGCATCCTCCTCCGCTACTAATCCTAAGTACCGCCTTCACCTGATATCCGATCATACGCTCTCGATATCTCGCTCGGTCTACGATCTTTCGGTACTCCCTGCGCATACGCGCTCAGCCAATGCCTCCGAGAAGGATGCGCGCGCCAGCATCTACGGCGCCGTGAAGCGCGTGCTCAGCGACAAGGACATCGTGATCCTGGACGGTCTAAACTACATCAAGGGATGGAGATATCAGCTGTTCTGCGAGGCGAAGGCCGTGCGGACGCCGAGCTGCGTGCTGCAGGTCGGATGCTCTAAGGAGAAGAGCAGGGAGGTGAACGAAGAGCGACTGGCCAAGCGGCCGGAGAAGGAGAATGGGCCCGCAACCACCGACGATAACACCGATGAGGAAGGCGCATACGGGCCGGAAAGCTGGGAGAACCTCGTCTTCCGGTACGAGGAGCCGAATGCCATGACGCGCTGGGACAGCCCGCTGTTCACGCTCATCTGGGAGGACGGCGAGGAGCAGACGAAGCAGGTCTTCGATAGCCTGTGGGAGGCGATAGCGGGGGAGGCGCGGAAGCAGGTCAAACCGAACCAGGCGACCGTGCAGAGGAGCAGGGACGCCGGCGGCGACTACCTTTACAACCTCGACCGCGAGACGCAGGCCATCATCAAGCAAATACTGGACCAGCAGAGCGACGAAGGCGGGGACGAGATCAGGGTATCCAAGGGAAACGGCAACGGTGAGGATCTCGTCTTGGAACTACCTGCCGGTAAGAAGGTCGGCTTGCCTCAGTTGCAGCGCCTACGGAGAGCGTTTATGGGACTGAATAGGGGTGGCATCGGTCTTGAATTGGTGGGCAACCTGGGACCTGGCAGGATACGGGAAAGTTTCGTTGGCTATCTAAATGACTCCTTCGAGAAAGAAGGTTGATTTCAGCTCATATTTCGGATTTAACTTAATGCTTTCGAAGTCGTCCCGACTATTCGCCTTGATACCCAAAATTAGTACTACGTTTACGGAACCATCCGAACACTGACATCCCCGGAATCGTGTTACCAAATGTCCATGCTCTCTTGAACCCGTTTTTATCCCGCCAACCAGTAGCACTCGAAGCAGCGCCCCCGGAAAATACGGGAACCAAGCCTTCGATTCCCATCCTAGGCTCCCTTCGATCTTCGAAGGCTGTCAATTTATCGATTATTACTTAAATTAGTGCCACATGCGAAGTTTCTTTGGCCTTGGCAGTATAAACAATTTGATGTTGGAGACGAAACGCTGTATGGCTGGCCGATCGACTAAGATCGGGGTTCTCGGATTCTTCGATTTGGAACGCATCTCTGCTATGGCAGTGGCAGTCAACATGTCAAGTGAAGCAGATGAAACCTTCATGCGGGTCGGAGTAAGACTTCAGGTACAGAATAAAGAGAAGCAGACTGATGGGCTCGAAACCGTTGGTCATAGTATACGACCTCCTCCTTAATAGCACTACAAAGTCTACCCCCACGGGGGTCTTTGTTGGGGTCAGCTAAATAAATAAGCTTCCCCGTGGGGGTAATGCTGCGGGGAACACGCGTCCGTAGCTTACAATTCAGGAGTATGAATGGGCACGAGCATATTGTGACCAGGCTAATGCAGGTATATATGGCTTAGCATCACTTACACCTACAGAGTACCGAGGTAAAGGTAATTGTAACTCTGTGTCGCGTCCATTCCCACTCGTACCCGTCCAAGTAGTTAATATACAGTATCCCATCTGAAAGGTACATCAAATCTACAGTTCTAATCTATCGGCTTTTGCTCAATATATCTGAAACCAGCTATATCTGCCCACCTATATAGACTTAAAATGTCCGGAGCCACAACACGCCTCAAGGGATTGCTCGGCCACTTCGGCCATACTCTGTCGGCGGCGACGAAGTCCCCGGTGGGACTGGAATACAACCACAATATACACCAGCTGTCGCCGACGTTCTTCCTGGAGCGGGCTGCCGCCATCGAGCCCGGCGCCACGGCCATTTACCACGTGACGGCCAACGACAAGATCCTCAGGAGGTCGTACGCCGAGTTCGCGGACCGCGCCAGGGGGCTTGCGTACTACCTGGCGAAGCACGGTTATAAGCGAGTCGGCGTGCTCGCGACGAACACGCCGGCCTTCCTGGAGTCCATCTTCGGGATCGTCGCCGGCGGCGGCGTGCTCGTGCCCGTGAACTACCGGTAATTATGTCTCTCCATCCGAAGCCCACTTAGGCAAATAGAGAGTTGCATGTTCTGAAAGATGAAGATAGGTTGAAGCCCGAGGACATCACGTATATCTTTGACTTCTCCGAGGTCGATCTGATCATCGTGGACCACGAGCATGTGTTGTTACTGGATGACTACAGGAAGAGGCATCCTGACGTGCCGTTCATCATAGACAATGTTGGTTCCGGTTGCTATTATGGGGTTGTCCCTTCGTGCCCGACTAGCTAGCTTATATATGACGTTATAGGACACCGATGCTACCGAGGGCGAGCTTAGCGGACCGTTCGATGACGCCGTGCTCGAGGGCCTGAAATACGACCATGCTCAGGGAAATAAGGGGTGGGCGGGGTTGCCCATACGTAACATCCAGGAGGACGACATGCTCGCTATCCCTTTCACGTCAGGCACCACATCACGACCGAAAGGCTGTGTCTATACGCATAGAGGAGCGTATCTCGCCACGTTGGGTAACATAATCGAGTCCGGCCTTAACTACCACGAGGGGAGGTGTAGATATTTATGGACGCTACCGATGTGAGGAATTCACAACCGTTATTACTAGACACGCCACTAACCACGCACAGGTTTCACGCAGTTGGATGGACGTTTCCGTAAGTTCTCAGTATCCGGCCGATGCTGGGTCCCCTTGCTAATCAGGCCGAACAGCTGGGCCGTGACGGCTGTCCGCGGAACGCACTACTGCCTCAGGAAGGTCGACTACCCCCTGATATGGCGACTCCTGAAAGAAGAGCGGATAACGCATTTCAACGCCGCGCCGACGGTGAACACGCTCCTCTGCGCCGCGAAGGAAGCGGAGAGGCTGCCGGAGCCGGTGCGGGTCACAGTGGCGGCGAGCCCGCCAACCGCTCATCTATTCGAACAGATGGTGTGTAATTTCCTCTCCTATACTACGTAGAAAGGGGGAGGCGTGGGCTAACGGTACGGCTAAACAAAAAGCTCGAATTAAACCTCCGCCCCATCCACGTCTACGGCATGACGGAGACGTACGGGCCCATCACCAAGGGCTACCACCTCCCCGAGTGGGAGGCGCTGTCGCCGACGGACAAGTACGCCATGGTAAGCATGCTCATAAGCTATCTCCGCCCCTTCCTGGCGTGTTTTTGGAGCAAAGTATACCGGTTCCGGTCGGAACACAGACATCCAGCTCTCGAGACATGGTCTAAGCATTCCCGCCACTCCAGTGCAGCATCTATGTAATAACTGCTGACCCATGAACGCGATAGATGGCGCGCCAGGGCCACGGGTTCCTGACGAGCCTGCCGATCCGCGTCGTGAAGCCGGATCAGCCCGACGGGGTCCTTGTCGACGTGGCCCGCGACGGCAAGGAGCTCGGCGAGATCGTCTTCTTCGGCAACATCTGCGTCAAGGGGTACTACAAGGACCCCGAGGCCACGCGGAAGCTGTTCCTCGGCGGGGGGCTGCACTCGGGCGATCTCGCGGTCCTGCACCCGGACGGCAGCGCGCAGATCCGGGACCCCCCACCCCCCCCCCCCCCCCCCGGCTGCATTGGTAGACCCACTCTCGCTTGCTTTAGAACGTAATTGAGCTAACGTGGAGAGACGTAAAAAGGCGGCGAGAACATATCCTCCGTGGCGCTCGAGAGCATGTTGGTGGAACACCCCGACGTGCTAGAGGCGGGCGTCGTGGCGGTGCCCGATTCGCACTGGGGCGAGCGGCCCAAGGCCTACGTCACCGTGAAGGAGGGCAAGACGCTGGACCCGCAGGACCTCATCCGCTGGGCCAAGAAACAGAGCGCCATCTCCAATTTCATGGTGCCCAGGGAGGTCGAGATTATCAGGGAACTGCCCAAGACGAGCACCGGGAAGATCCAGAAGACGGTATTAAGAGAGTGGGCGAAGAGCGGCAGGAATGGGCCGTGATGCGGAAACCTTCTATAGCGCGTGTAGCCCTGCATACGATGATATCAAGTGCGTAAGTAGTTTTATTTCCGCGGGAGTCTCGACCTAGATATATATTGGGACTTCCCAAACGTAGCAGTCCGCTGCGTTCGTACAACATGAGGCAACCGAGGCCTAGCATCGACGTCTCATTGCATCATAACGTCATCTTCCCGACTGTTCGCGGCCTCCTTGAAGGGGTCATCCGGCAGCGCGAAGATCTTGTAGGTCTGTAGATCGCTGCCCAGTAGGCAGACCCTCGATGGGATGTACCCACGCTCCGAACTAGCCTCCTTCACCTCCATCTGCACGGGGACGAAGCCTGGATCGGCAGGTACCACCATGTTCAACGTCATGCCCGTGACTTCCTCGTTACTGAGAACGTGAGGCGTTACTGCGCTTCCCGGCTGGTAGCGCTGGAAGCCCAGGTCGTCGGCTCTGTGAGGTATTCTGACGATGCGTAGAGGTTGATCTACTTGCACTGTTAGCACGATTCGCGCATTAAGGCGGGCCTGAGATATGACGCCCCTTGTGAAGCCCATAGAACAAGTAGCGTGTCGTCATATAAAAATTTTAGATCAATGACCCTTCCGTTGCCAAGCGTCACACAGGATACCTCTGTTGTGACTGCGCCGCTTATACCGTTTACCATCTCCGTCGCTGTCCGGAACACGTAGACTAAGGAGCACGGTTAGTGCCGAGAAGTAAGCCATGTGCTCTAAACTCACCATTGCTCTCTTGGCTCTCCGTGGTGAGAGCCGTGAATGTCAGGCCCTGTAATGCACCCTGTAATGCCTCTTAGTTCCGGCATCATAATCTGAATGGCTATGCCTATTTTTTCTTACACGTGTTTGCGCAGCGGACATCCTGACGTCGAATTTGGCTATGTTTCCATTCAACAGGATCTTAGCCGGTTGCCCGAACCGAACGCTCCGCTTCTCGGCCTCTGCAATCCCCTCAAAGACAACGTTTGTCTTACTGTCGAGATACTTGCAGAGGAAATCGACTTGTGAGAATACGCCTGTGTGAGGCTGTCCGGACTCTTGTTTCTTAACTTGCCTGTCAAGCATGTCTAGCAGGGAGGACCCGCTTTCTGCCTGTTGCCAGTCCGTATCGGCATCATCCGATGCCATGTTACTGAGGTAAAATCGCAGGGGGCTTGCTGGCATGTATTGTTGAATGTAAGTCAGTATCTTTCCGTGCTCCATTGTTGCTTCTTTCTCCGTGAGCTCGTCGGAGGATGAGGATGAGGCGAGCCGGTCGATCTCGTGACGGAGCCAAGAGGAGAAGGATTGGAATAGATCCAGTTCCTCCATCACCAGAAGCAGCACTCTGTTCCCCACAAGCATCAGGCAAGATACAATGTCCATAACCTTGGTGATCTGTGCGCTGGTGAAGCCGATTTCGTCTCTTGATTCGTGGAAGCGAGCGATTCCAAGGAGACGACTAAGTATAATACCAATGCGCTCGAGTGCTGGCAGGAAGTTCTCGTGCACTAGGCTGCGAAGCGTCTGTAGGCCAGACACCACGGCTTTGTCCCACCGCTTGTGACCCTGTGAAGACCAGTCAACCTTGAGATCGAACATGAAACGGATTGACCACGAACCCGTTCAGCTAGTTGATCGACTAGCCATTCCTTGACCTCCGGGAAGGTGTGGCCAGTTACAACGGAGTGATATAATGCCTGCCTGATACCCATATCGCCGTACGTGCCAGCTTCCTTCAACGTCTCGTTGATACTATTCAGAAACCGGCAAGGAAGCTCTCGAGTTGACTGCCATTCATGGATCATGTGCATTTTTACCTGCTTCAGATAACGCAGTAACTTTTGGAGGGTTGTGGTCTTGGATGACAAGAGGGACAGATTTTCAGGAGATGAGTACACGAAGGTGAGATCCATGGGGACAAGATATAACGTCTTCGACTTCGCGTCTCCCGATGGTTTGAAGACCAGCGTATGTGTTGACAGGTCGGGATGAGAGGCATGGGAAACAAGTTGCACGGAGTTAGGACTCCCTAATGACTGCGGTATCGTGTAATTGAAATTACCAATGACAAAGGAGTCGTATATGCTCAGATGTATACGGCCATCGTTGGTGCCGACAATCATGACATCGACCTTGTCACTGTCTTGCGGCGAGAACGGCCGAAATAAGAACTCTAGTGATGCTCTGGTGGTGAACACGAACATGTCATCACTAATCTCGGGTAAGTATAACTCATTATTGGAGTAGAATTGTGACCAAAGACTCACCCAGAACCGCCCGAAACCGGCAGAGGGCTTATCTTGGGCAGGGCAGTCTCAACTTCAAGAAACGTCAAGTCCCTCGGAAGATCCGATATGTTCTTCACGTCGTCGGAATCCAGGCCACGGGGTGCAAGATCCTTCCAAGCTAAGATGGAAGGACTCGACTGGGCATTTGACCGTCTACCGGCATGATTACGAGCCCATCCGATACATGTAATCCGTGATATGGTTGGATCACATACGGGCATTTGATGGACAGCCTTGCTTGACTCTAAGCCCATCAACCTTACAACACCGTCGCTCCAACCCACGGCTAGAAACTGACCTGATGTCTGTTAGTATATGTAGTGCATATTCGAGGTGGTGATTTGGTTCCTGGTTACCATCGGCTTTCCAGCGGAGGGCCTGGACGCTCTCCCGCTCGCCGCGCTGACTGACTCTGGCCACAACCTGACCGTTGGACCGCCATATTTGGAGGCTCGTCGGGCCGGCGGCTCTCGCAAACAGTTCGATACTGGGATTGTAGGTAAGAAGACCACCATGCGGCTTGGGGTCTAGTTGGGTCTCGCCAAAGAGCTTGAGCTCAATCGGTTTAGTCATGGTGATGCCCAAAAACAGAGATCTGAAGAGCGTTCTCGGAAGATCTTAACATGGCGCAAGAACCATACACTGGGCTTACATGCTGCCCTTTGGAGAGCCCCTGTCCGGGTAGCGAATGCGTCGACGTCAACACCAATATTGCAGGACTCGCAAGAATGGAATCACGCCAGTCCTGCCTTGGGAGATCCGTGTGAGACACAGTGTGGGATCCCTAGGTTAGTGTTACAATTGCACTGATGCACATATTTCCAGCTGCTGACACAGTGTCAAATTCATAAATGGATGCACAACAGTCAAAATCATTCATATCCACATTATCACACCGAATTAAGCTTGCGAGATTAAATAGAATAGCGTCTTCACCTGGACATTATCATCGTCAGGCTGGGAACAAGAAGGATGCTCGACTAAAGTGTATCAGTCACGATTTCGCTTCTTCTATCCGAACGAATCATCTAGTAAGCCCTATTTGGATGACGGTATGCCCGTGCCCTACTCCTCTGATTCATCTGACCCAGCTCCTATATTACCTCTACTCAACCAAGTAAGAGTCCGCCACTGATCGGATGTCCTTCGAGAACGTGACCTCTTCGTTTTCTTCCAGCAGCGAGACGGACGTGACCTGCATGAGGGGTTAGCGAAAACTGCTAGATAGTTGAAAGAATCCACTGTTACTTACGTCAACATCGACGAAGGGCGACGCTTTAGAGAACCGGACTTGCATAGGGAAGAACTCGTTCTCATCATCAGCCTGGGCATCGAACTCGAACGATCCAGTAGGGATTCCCTCATCGACGGTTCCGATCGTCCATTCTAAGCTATCTCCCGACACTTCGTAAGTCGCATCAAAGCTGGAGACAGACGGTTCGCTCGTGGAATAAGGAATCAAAACAGTGACGTCTCTCAATTCGTCGCCTCCCGTGAGTTCATACTCCACCGTCATCGTGTAATGGCCTTCGGAACCCTTGTTCACCCAGACTGTGAAGCTTATGGGGAGGGCACTTGTATCATCCGTCTTAGGTGTAGCTCGCCATCTTAATACCCCGACCGAATTGTTGACGGGGAAGCCACGAGCCACATTACTCATTTGGATAGCCTTAGAGCTCGTGAAAAGACCACGATCTACATTGGGGTGCGTGCGGAATTGGGCGCCATGGGACGGATTCGCCGTGAGGTCGAGCTTGATCTTGGTCAAGCTGGGGTCCGAGATTCGGAGGCTCAAATCTCCGCTGACCGTGAGGGAGTTGACTGAACCCTCTCGGGACAGCTTCGCCGAGATAGACTCATTGATAGTGACATGAATAGCGTCACGATCCATAGTAGTCGACGGGCGGGGAGCCGGCTCAGCGACGGTTGTTGTGGGAGCTGTAGGTACTAGCGGTGAATCGTCGACATCCGCCCCAATATCTCCTCTGACGCGCTCGAACATGTCCGTCGTCTTAGACTTCTTGCCGAGTTGCATTCCCTTGCCCTTCAAAGTTGGTGCCCTGCACACTTGTTAGCTGCGAAGTCTCTCAGCGACAAATGGTATCATACTTGGTCGTCCTGTTCTTCTCAGCCTCGTAGGAATCGTACGTATCCGCAGGTGTTGGCCGGGTCGGTGGAGTGTACGTCGGATATACTGGTGTCCGCGGCATGCCACGACCACTTCGAGCGGATTCCTTCCGTTGGAGCTCCAATTGCTTAGCCTTACGCTTGCGCTCCTCGGTAGCTTCGAGTTCCTTGTTCTGTTCAGGCATCAGTAGAAGCACGAAGATCCTCGTAAGCCCAAAAGGATATGCGACATACCCTCGCGATGATCTCCTGGATGCGCTCCTCGTGACTTTCCATTTCGAGGAAGGTCTTGATTTGGCTAATGGTCAGGTTCTCTCGGTAGCCAAGTGTGACCAGCTCATCGAAAGCGCTAAGTAGCTCGTAGGCATTTCGGAGGATTTCCCTCTCATCCAAACTCTTACACGTGCTCGTAACGACCTGGGCAAATAGATGAAGCGAGTCGATATCCTGCAGAATGTTGGACTGGCGGTTCGTGATCAGAACCATGTAGAGTTCATCGAGGGGTTGGTAGACGAAGCGGACATTGTCCTGCTCGACGGTGGTGTGCTGGGTCCCGGCGTCTGCCAGCTTGGGGAACGAGGCAAGGAGGGCTTCGATTCGCGATCGAGGCATCTCACGGAACTGTCTCGAGAGGACAGCTTTACCTCCGCGCGTACAGATGGACGCGGCTAGGACGACCTGATTCGGGAACCATGCGTCAGTATTCAAGCAAAGTACATAAGCTTGTTATAAGGAACGAGTTGAACAATTACCATTTTGCTCTACTGTGCTTCTACCGGTACCACTTTGCCAATTCCGCAGGAATACCAAAAGAAGAGGTGCGAGGCTGTCGATGCGCTGGTAAATCCTGCTAGTAGAGAAGTGTTATTGTTGTTGGAACTGTGAGTAGCGGCCAGCTTGGTCTCACGGATGAAGCCAATTGTTCTCCTGGGCTTTGGCTGTAACTTTGGGGAATTCCATGACTGAGCCCCCCATGTATGTAGGGTACTACTAGCTTAGCCCGCTTAGGTAAATGTGGCTAGTGCTAGGCCAGCCCCCCAATTTGTTTGCTGTGGCTGGAGGATGAAACTCGGAGCTGTCAGGCAAGCCTTGGAACCTGACTTACCTAAGCTAGCTTGGGTTCTGTTTTACGTAGAGCTTATGACAGCCTTTTAGGTATCAAGTGGGGGGCGGCACTGTCATCTGTGGCTTGAAAGTTTCCGCAACCAATTTAATTGTGAATGGAATGCTCATGGGTAGCTAACGTTACGAAGTACAACCATAAATGTCCAATTACTACTTCCATTTCCATACTCTTAAGGAAATTGAAGACTTGCTCCCTAACTTAAACTTACCAACGGCGGAACATTCTCGCATTTCACGATCTATCCCCAACGCTTCGTATCTTCCAGTGAAACACTTTCTTAGTTTCTGTATAGACGCGTATCTCTTGATACGTTCAAAGGTGAACGCGACCGCATTTTGCCACTTCTTTTCCACGCTTGGGTGGAGTCAGGCATTCAACGCCTCTCTTCTTCTCCTGGTCGATGCCGTATCGTGTTGTACCCGCCTTTCTACTACGGAAAGCCATACCTTCGAGACTACTTCGTACAGTCACCCGAAACGTCGACTGCATACTTCCTCCCCGAAAACGATAGCATCGACCGATGCCAGTACCGCACTTCCCTCGCCTACCCCAATCGTGTCTATCTGATTTTGTCAGCAAACAGCAATCTACGTCAACAGCGGAGAAGACGAACGCGGCATACTAAATTTACCTGTGACGGTCTAAACCTTATGTTCGACGCCTTTGGCGACCTTCGGTGATCTTCCTCTAGATACGAATAAGTCCTTTATTTGAAGGATCACGGTCATTTGCACTTCTTTCGACAGACCGCTTTGTCCTGGTCTTCTAAACAGGAGATTACGCGGGCGATTTGTGACTACAGTGGTTACTTCCATGTGACCTGAGATTATCTCTGGACTTCGAGAAGGCTTATCTTTAAGCTAAACGGATTCATATGCGGTGCATTGCCACTGAGATTCTCTGAAAAACTATACACCCCCCAAAATATCTACGTGGTACTTGTTGATACGAGACTCGTCGTACGCCTAGTCGTACATCAGCCGTACGATGCCGGACGAAGAAATGGAAATGATGACCGACCTGGGCCAGCCGGGGTTCGGTGAGGATATTGACATCGACCTAGATCTCGCGCAACCTGACGATGAAGACATGGAGCTTGCAGACTTTGATCAAGCTCACGATATGCAACACTTTAACTCGGATGCGAGAGACGAGCTCATGGCTGAAGGGGATGACGAATCTTTCGGTATGATTGATGTTGAAGACATCAGTCACAATGAAGTGGCCACTGCCGCGAACGATATAGAAATCGATATTGGCGGCCCCGACGACGGTTTTGCGCCACAACTAGCAGATTATGATGGTGCACCTAATGAAGCAGATGAGCTCCACTACGTTGAAGAGATGGGTCCCGAAGATCAAAACCTGGAGTCTGGTGATTGGTTCCAGGCATCAACTGATCTAGTAGCTGGGTCGGTTGAAGACGCCCAAGTCAATTCTCTAGGGAATATCGACGCAGGATCGATAACAAATGCCGCTTCGGCTCCGGAAAGTTCCGCCCTTCCCGACGAAAAGAATCCCCAAGACCCAACTGCTCCTGATGCAGAAAATAACAACGGTTCCGTCTACGAGGAAGCCCATGTCCAAGGCGTTGCTGCCTTAGAGAACGTGGAACATGGCGATTCCGGGATTCAGCACGAACCTAGGCATAACGCAGATTTCGCAGAGCCAAGTAAAGACTCGTTAGACGGAGGGCATGGCCAAGAGCACGACGGCGCGCCCAGGTCTGTCGGAGAAACTGGTGGAGAGGCTGATGAACCTGAGCCTGCCGTACAAGCACAACTTGGCGATGGAGCTGCTAGGGCTGATGCCGATTCATTTGCTGATGACAGTTTCCGCAAGGAGCAACCTGCCGAGCACGACCGTCCTGTGCTTAATTCCAATGCTGTGGAGACTCAGTTAGATGGCAACTCAAACGAAGAGCACGCCAATAACGAAACATATGAAAATGAAGAGAATGTGGAGGATAAGGCTTCTAGCAATCCTGGCTCCCAGAATGAGCTGGAAGCCCCTGACCGTCGTGCCGCTGATCCTCAAGAAAGTTCTGCCCCAGAGGAGGAGCAAGAGCCTCGCGCTCGCGATGCACCCGTGGAACAATCGGCTTCTATTGCAATGCGGCATGAGATATACGTCTCGTATGGTCAGACAGATTACAGGCTGTTCGCAAAGTCCGAAGATGATGATCCCAACCAGTATTTCCTTAAGGACGCCTCAGCGCTGGACTTGTCCCTTGCTGAGTTTCTGTCGAGCTTGCGGGATGTCGTTTCAGAGGAGGTTTCTCCTTTAGACGAATTGGTAATGCATGTAGATGGGCTGGGAGTGGAGTTTGCAGAGGTGAGGAAATGCATAGTTCCCAACGAGCAATTAACATATAGCTAACATGATGCCTAGTCAACCACATCGGATTTCCTCAAGAGGTACAGGTTCGGGGATCTCTTGAAATTATATGGCGATCTAGTCAAGAATGATGAGGCAGAAGCACCACCTGATTTGTACTGCTATCTCATGGTAAGACCTAACTGCAGCCAGCGCCTTATGGCACTCATAGACAGTGCGAACTCCGGCAGGGGCCTGTCTGAGATTGCAGTTTATCGAGACACAACTCCGTTTGACGAAGCACTCGCCTCTGAGCCTGGCAGCCCGGCCATTTCCACTTCAGCGGACGACGAGGCAGCTGAGGAGACATACGAACACGCTGAAGTTCATCGCGAAGTGCATGGCGAGGCGCATGATGAGGCGTATGACGAGGCGCATGAAGAAGCGCACAACGAAGTGCAGGACGAAGAGGACGGCTTCGGGGAGTCTGATCCAGACGACAGCCGTGATCTTAACGAGACCGCCGGGCTTGTAAATGAGCCCGAGCCTAGCTCCGGGGCCGGGGAAGAGGTGACTGCATTGGAGACGACGAGTACTACGGAAGATTCCGTGAAGCATTTGGCAGAGACAGATGGCGAAGCTGCGGGCCAAAAAGCCGAAGGCGAGTTGATCGACTTTTCTGACGAGGAACTGGATCTATCCCCGTCAAAACAGGGTAAATTCCCCCTCTCCCGTAGCTCCCCTCTCTCATTCATCTGCACCCAGGAAAGCGAGTGTCAGTGTGACGCTTGTTTTCAAGTAGAACTTGAGCGGCTTGATGCTAGCTGGCGGCTTAATGGAGTCGCAAGTGCAGGGACAGCGGCCAGTTCTGCGGAAACAAATCCTGTAAAGAACGCCCGACTGTTGCCATTAGATGCGCGGGCGAAGAACCCTTCAACGCCTAGTCACAGTGGATATAACCTTGTTCTACTACCACAGCCCCTTCCATCTGATGATCGCAAATTAGATACTGATAGCCATCGCCATCAAGATCATCCATCCAAGACGTCACCAACAGCCGAGGCCGACGTCGTAAATGCCGAAGAGGACCCGGTGCACCAGACTGAGTGGGGAACTGAAGACGCCAGCAGCCATGACCATCCGGCGGCATCATCTAACCAACCAGCAGACGCGCCTGATTCCGGTGATACGAGCGCAACAAATACGTTGAATGGCGACGATCAGGATGAGATTGATTACTCGGACGACGAGAACGAAACCGGCAATGCAAGCGGAACCCCCAATGCGGAGAAGGCGCCTGCGCCGGCAACGCTAAAGGTGTCCCTTGATGAAGAGATCACGTGGGAATCGGAGAATGAAGAGGTTAAAAATGAAACAGCGACGTCTGCTTCCAAGGGGACGGTACAAGTGTCATCGCCCCATGGCAAGCGGACGTGGTCGGAGACGGGCGATGTGGACGGTGAAGGTGAACAGAACGGTATGCATCGAAGTTCTCAAACCTACAAACTATGATGAAGGCTTGCTAATTGATTGCAGATATCAAGCGTCTTCGATCTTGATCCCTCTCGCTTCCCAGCATCTCTTTTCTTCCAAATCCCTTACACACCTTCCTGGCTTGTCCCGAAGCAACTGGTACACCACTACTGATGTCCAACTCCGCAGCACCAATTACGTATCCTACGATCCTTACTAGACATGTCGAAGTTCGGGATTGAGGAAACCCCTACCTACTAACAGAAAAGCAGCAACGAGGAATACCTGACAGTTGATACAGGTGTTCCTGATGGTAAGTCTATGTGATAATTGCCCGCGAGTACGAGTCCCCTCCTAAACCGAGTTGGGAGTCACTACAGAGTGACAACACGACGCTCCTACTCCATCTCTTTTAGCATCTCTCGTCATTTCGATACCCTCAATCCTCGGTTAGCTAGTGCTGGATGAACGAGCATTTCTAGGGGGGAACTAGGTGCACAGGAGTTCAGGAATTCTGGTTCAAGCCGAGTTGGCACTGGTCGCTTCGAGGACCATTATTCGGTTTTGACCTTGGCTTGTACTGAGTAGCAAACTTCTCGGTTGTCGGGTCGGCACACTTCATGTTGTAAGGCTATGATGGACGCATGGGTTGGCGCCAGATACGGGGACACCACGATCCAGGGATACGAGGGTTTCGACCCTAATCCTGTGGCCCCTAGGTTGTTCTATGGAGAGCAAAACCACTAGGACAGTGAACGATTTCGCGTTGCATTCCTGTTTTCACGGAGCGGTCATTCTAGACGCTCATCTATTCACGAGTCATTTTTTTTATTACCAATTGCTATGAACCGTGAATATCCTCATACGTAGTTGGTTCCCCGCCTAACTAGAGAGTGCATTGCCATTCTCCGTCAGGTTTCGCGCAGTTTTCTAGGATTTACCTAATCAGATCGTCTAGCAAGATGGGATGCGAGGTGCTGACGACTCGTTTTGCGCGTACACATCCATCCACCTGTGTAACTAATAAATAATTCAGGGCATTCCGCAGGTCACATCTGGACAGCCATCGGTAACGAACTTAGTCGGGTTAGATGGTGGGGTGGATTCGTCAGCTCTTCCCCCTGGATCGAGTCCAATACCGTACCAACCAGGTACAATGCGCGCGGAGTAGGAAAGGAAGAAGTCCATCAAAAACCTCGTGTGCTGAGCCGCTTGAGAGTTTGCTGGTAAGTATAACATGTAGATATACCTGGTACCAACGGTGTCATTACTCGCGTGTGCGTAGAAGGATGAGAAAAATGGGAGCTGGAGGGGGCTTAGGTTGTCGTGTCAGCAATCCCAAGGTTATTATTGGTTGGCCAGGATTGAATCTAGGTATGAAGAGTATAAAATAGGAACAGGAAATACAACCGACGCTGCCGGATGCCCCACGATGAGTATACGTATGTATCCAAGGTTCTTGCTACCCGGACGTCCGGGTTAACGAATAATAGTCCCTCGGGGGGGGGTGTTTAAAGATAGCAGAGAATATCCAGCTAGTAGAGTTTTGTTCCCAAACCGGCGATATACGTGCATACCTACCTAGTAGATCCGTTGGTGTAGTGATTCTTCAGATGGTTATCTGAAGCCGGTACTTCGTAAGTACTCATGTACGGTAGGTTGAAATTCGTACCGGTAGCGCTTCATGTTCCCCGGGACTTATTACTCTATGCAATTATCGATTCATATGCTCGTACAGTACTCCGTAGAGTTAAAGTGGGTCTGTGGGATCCCTCACAGCAGGTAGTTTCGGACCCCTTGTTTCTGTTTCTTCAGCTAATTGCATATGTACATTACGTAGGTCCGATATCTAACTCCACATATAAATATAGCATTTTAGGTACATATTTGTTCTGGGTACGGACTCGCCTACGTAATTGGTAACAGCCGCCGGACTGACCATTCACTCAGTCAGTCGTTCCTTTGTTGTGTGGCGTGGTACGAAGCACGTAACCTGTAATTGTTCATGAGTCCAACGGTTGGAGTCGAGCAATGGAAGCCGAAGAAGGGGTTAGAGAACACGCAGCCAGCCAAGCCAAAGTTGTCTCTTTTCATGTATCTAGGGTCTACCCTAGGTGACTTCGACTAATGTAGCCGCCTGAAACCTTCGTAACAGGGCACCTGCTTCAATCTCACCAGATGACCCTCCACAGTCCCTCCCCAGTTCCCCGAATTCCCATTACTGTATCTGTCTGCATTTGTGCTAAAACAGGATCTACGACCAAATCTACCATACAGCAACCCTACACTGATGTCTACCTACCCAAGGCTAACTTAAACGGATCCTGCCACCTTTGCGATCAACTGTCAATCTATCCAATCCATTCGTTCTCTTTATCCCTCACTGAGGGTTCTGGTCTTCGGGAGTACTCTATCTAGGATTCGACTCGGAATACCCCTCAAGTGACCTTTGTCCATGTAATACGCCATTTTCCAAGTAAGCGACGGACAAACGCTTCATACGCCCAGCCACCGGGGCCGTTTAGTCCAGCGCGGTCGACCGATATCCCGCTCGTTTTTATTTTTCGGGTCTGCGCTCTGGGCCGTCTCACGACCGAAGAAACATACCCGATCCTCCCGAAATAAAGGCCCCTCCACTGTCGCTGTCTCCCCTGTGACTGCAATTGCGACTGCGACGGCGACTGCGATCGTTCTAGTCTCGCCCGGCGCGAGTTTCCACCAGTCTTTGCGCTTGCGCCGTCCGTCATATTCGACTTCGTTGTCCCGACTGCCGCTAAGATCCGCGTTGTCGCATTTCCTTACGTGAAGATGATAGACGATAAGTACGCACACCTCATACCACCTCCTCGGCTTCCGGATATCGCTGCCGGTTCCGCGACCATGGCCCGGCGTCTTGACATTGGGGTTATCAGCGCTGACTTGACCTTTGCGACAGATATATCGGTTTGGCTCTGGCCGTATCTTCGAGCTTAGCTATCGGTTAGTTATACCCTACCGAAATTGATATAAATTACGTTAGATTTCTCTCCTGGACACATATCTGACTCTCTATGTTCTTCAGGTACGAGTTTCGTGTTGACGAAAAAGGTATGATGTCTCGCGAAGCCCTGCGATGGGACCGCGCTTCGAATCCCCTCGGCAAGGTTCTGTTCGAGAGACAACCAGCTGATATAACTGTCCGCAGGGTTTAATACAAGCAGAGGAGAAACATGGTTTCTCCGGAGACGGATTCGTATACCTAATGAGACCCATATGGTGGGCAGGAATCATCACTAGTAAGCTTCAACTGTTCCGAGGCGTCAGCGTTGACTTCGCTTAGCTAACGAATGTTGCTTCCAGTGATCCTTGGAGAAGTCTGCAATTTCGCCGCATATGCGTTCGCTCCGGCCATTCTGGTGACGCCACTAGGTGCATTATCCGTATTGATAGGAGCAGTCCTAGGGTCGTATATCCTGAAAGAAGAGCTCGGCACTCTTGGGAAACTGGGCTGTGCGATCTGTTTGCTCGGCGCCATCATTATTGTCCTTCACGCTCCTGCGGATGAGGACATCCAGACTATCGACCAGATATTACACTATGCCATTCAACCAGGTGAGTAAATGTAGCAGCCCGTTAGTGGGTATTACATTTCGCGGGTGTTAATGCGAGTTGCAGGGTTCCTGTTATACTGCCTGGTCGTCGTGGTATTTGCTACAGTCATGATTTACAAGGTAGCACCGGTTCACGGAAAGAAGAACCCTCTCATCTACCTGTCTATCTGTTCGACCGTTGGCTCCGTCTCTGTCATGTCAGTGAAGGCCTTTGGCATCGCGCTGAAGCTTACGCTTGCCGGACATAACCAGTTCACTCATCCGTCGACATACGTTTTCATGATTTTGACAGCGGTCTGCATTCTGACTCAGATGAACTACTTCAACAAAGCACTGAGCCAGTTCACGACACAGATGTAAGTACATAGATCGTCACTGCTCTGTCTTTTGGGGATCGCTAACCAGCCCGTAGAGTTAACCCTCTCTACTATGTCACATTCACTACTGCTACGCTTTGCGCCTCTTTCATTCTATTCTCGGGCTTTAACACTACTGACACGGTCAACACGCTCTCGTTGCTATGTGGCTTCCTTATAACTTTCACCGGTGTATACCTGCTTAACCTCTCCCGAGCGGATCCACACGGAATGAAGATGCTTGCAGGACGTTCAACCGATGCGACGGGGACAGATATGATATCTAGTTTTCAGACGCGCCGCAGCATGCAAGCCAGAAGGAGCACGGACCCACGATCGAGTATTGGTAGCAGAGGCCATACCGATAGGGATGGCCTAATGAGGGCGTACGACGAAGAAGCCGCAGCCGGCGAATTTGGCTTGACCGACCTCGCCGAGGATAGTGAGGATGAACCCCCAAGAAGAAGCAACGGGTACGCGTCCAAGGGGCACGAGTCGATTGAACTAGAACCGCGGAAGTCGAGCGGAGAATGAGCCTAGCTCCCACAAGTTACAACTTCAACAACCTTACACACAACACCTCTGTAACCGCACTGTATATCTTCACTTCCGGTACAATTCGATGGTTTTGGCGGAAGTATGACATGTCTAGTGCGTGGACCCAATATTATATCACGGATTTTGGGACGGAAACGAACAGGGCTTTGTACAACAGCACAACAGCTCTAATGACGAAGGGACGTACTGGGACTTGCTGGCACTT
>QJNZ01001146.1:0-24453 GCA_004155055.1 Monosporascus sp. CRB-8-3 | reverse complement strand
CCCCCCCCCCCCCCCCCCCCCCCCCCCCCCCCCCCCCCCCCCCCCCCCCCCCCCCCCCCGCCCCCCCCCCCCCCCCCCCCCCCCCCCCCCCGCTACCACGCTGACCTGTCGCGCTCTGACTTTGGCCTGCCCGCCGACGCCTTCGAGCGGCTACTGAGGCAGGCGGACCGGCTGATTCACAACGAATGGCCCGTCAACTTCAATTTTCCGATTGAGTCGTTCGAGCCGCACCTGAGAAGCGTCCGCATGGTAGCCGACTTTGCCACGAGCGCGTCAAAGCGCCTCGCGGTCGCGTTCATTTCTTCCATCGGCACCGCCGATCGGTGGGACGCCCGCGGCAGGGGGCTCGTCCCCGAGCAGCGACTCGAAGACGTCCGCCTCCCGGGTAACCGACACGGCCGCAGTAAGATGATTGGCAGCCCGATCCTCGAGGACGCCGCCCGTATCGGTGAATTTCCGGCCGTCAGTATCAGAGTCGGTCAAGTTGCCGGCCCCGAAAGCGAGGCGAGCGCGTGGAACCGCCAGGAATGGCTGCCCTCGATCGTCGCCAGCAGCGTCCACCTGAGCGCCCTGCCGAGTCATCTCGCCGTGATGGAGAGAGTTGACTGGGCACCCTTGGAGCGTATCGCGTGGCTGGTCCTCGAGGTCCTTGGGTTCAAACAGAATCTCCCCGCGGAGCGGATCACCGGGTATACCACGGCGTCAACCCCTTGGGGACCACGTGGGGAGAGCTTGCACTTGCGGTGCAGCGGTTTTATGGGGAAGAACGCATCTCGAAGCCGGCAGCTTTAGCGAGTGGATCGATCTCCTCGGGAAGATCCAGGCCGACGATACACAGTCTCCGGAGAAGAACCCGGCAGTTAAGATTCCGGACTCCTACCGCAGAATGGCGAGCGCCCACAAGGTCGGCCACGGGTCGGTCGTTGTTAATATGACGCAGACCAACGAGTGTAGTCCAACGATAAAGGCTATAGGGGATATAACACCCGAGCTGATAACGCATTAATGTAAACAGTAGTGGTTGCAAAGTAAATAATCTCGCACTCGGGCGTACGTCGTCGTGGTAATTTTTTGCGTTTCTAGCCGCCGAGAAAGTCCTTATCTGCTATCCCATAGGCGGCAATAAGTGACAAATACTCGGCATTTTGCCTGGTTAACGCAGAGTGAACATGTATAGTCGTCTTTCTTAGCGAGTGCTTTAGCAAGTCCTTCGGCGTTCGCCTCGCAAACATCCTGTTCAAGTCCTGGCTGGTAGGCCCGGCGATATATCAAGGTATGACGTGCTTTAAACTACTAGTCCAGAGACTATTAGCGACGGAAGAGGAGGAAAGGTGAGGATCGATAAAAGTGCATAAAGAGGTTACTATAAATAATAAGCAATGATTTTAAGGGTAAGTCGGACCCCCCCCCCTCACGCGCCACCATTTTCCCATACAAATCGCCGAAATCGCTATATTTTTAAAACATTATAATAAATACAATAAAAATGATAAAAACAAATCGTGTTCGAATGTAATTAAATATTTATTAACTAGATTTTTTAAAATTCTTTATAGATTATATAATAATTAGGTTATTTAATAGCGTATTAAAAAAGTAGAAAGTTCGATTTTATATACGATTTTAGCATAAAATAAATATTGTAATATTTTACGTTTTATAAATTAAATTATTAATATAAATTCAGGCTTTATTTTATATAATTCGGTCGGAGTTATATATATACAAGGTCGTTAGGTTCAAGCCGTATTATCCAGGCTAAGCTAAAGATACGAAGTAATTACATTAATAATTAATACGATAATGTCGGCAGTTGGTGCTTTGAGATGATTACGGCTGGTGGGCTCAGGCTAAAGAATGTTGCCTGGGATACCCTTTGTTATGAAAGAACCTTTTAAGTATGGATTATGTATGTAAAGGCGGCTCGCCCCAGACGTTTTTAATTTGCAAGATTATTAATACAGAGTTTTGCGCCAGTATCCTGTATTTAATCACTGTAACTGCTGACATGGTAGTATTTTCTGGTTGATTGGCAACTTAGTACGTTATACGGAGTAGTTATTTACAGGCTAAGTTAATAAAAAGGGTACGAGATTTAAGAGGGAGTTGTTCAATTAATTCAAGAGAGAGTAAGCGGTTAACGATAGCAAGCGAGTAATAGGAACGTACTTTAAGGTAATTCCTTATAATCGAATAAAGCAGCCTACCCGATAAGGGTTTCGTTCTTATGCAGGATAGGAAGTATACGAATAACAACCCATTTCCTTTTCCTCTTAATTAAAAGGACCCCTAAAACGAAGAATTTTACAGTAAAGGGAAAAAACAAAAGCTTACGATAGACGTAGTAGCAGGAAAAAAACCTGCCTTCGAGACTTTTACGGAAAAAGTTTTATTACCTTAGTAACGACAGCTAAAAGACCGATACAAGATTTTTATACAGAAATAACAACCTTAAGTAAAATTAAATAAGCTTTATATATTTCTGGGTATCAATTTAAGTAAAATCAAAAAAAACGTTAAGGTACGAAAATATAAATATAAATCGGTCGAAAATAAAATCAAAAATTTAAAACTTTAATAAGAAAAAAAAACGATATAATAAAGCAAATAAATAATATCGTAAAACGATTGTTAGATATACCTTAATTCGAAAGCGTACTTTAATAAGGACCGCCTTAACCAAAGGCAATACGGAATTTACGAAATATAAGCATTTGCAAAAACGTTTTACGAAACGTTAAAAGGGCAAAAAGTTCGCAGAAAGCTTTTATTGCTGTCGAAAGCGACGTAAAAAAGATTAACCCCTTAAAAAAAGGCGAAACGCAGCTAAGGAAGTAATTTACTAAAAGGCTTGATTTCTCGAAAAAGGAGAAAAGCGAAAAAAAAAAACCACGTAAAGAAAAAAATGTAATACGCAAAAATCCCGACGATTCGGATAAATTACCTTTAAACTCGTCCAGAGATTCCTAAAAACGAAAAAGCCGTTATAACAATTCCCCCAGCATCCCTAGTAGCTCTTTAAGCCTTAATAGCTCAGATAACTCCAACAAATTAAGCGTTCGCCTAAAAAAAAAAAGAAAAATTTTAAAAAGTTTAATAATAATACAAAGTTACGTTAAAAGCGCTTTAATTTCTTATTAAACAAAAAGAACTACTTAATAAACTGGGCTAATTAAAAGCTTTAAAATAACGCCTTAATACTTACCCTTAAAAAGATTAATTATAAAAACGGAATAAAGCTAAGACAGTTTAATTAATTACGCTTTGCGAAAGTTATTATTAAAACGTACAAAAGGGCGCTATTAAAGCTAATTACAGGTATTAAAAAAAAAACGAAGATATTAAGGACTTTCAGAAAGACTTACGTAGTAACAGGTAAAGCTAGGTAAAGGTCCTTTTGGAAAAAGCTTAGCAAAATTATATACGATAGAAAAAATCCCGTATAGTTTATTACGAAATTTCAAAAGCTATTACAAAAGGTTAAGGGCTGTAATATAAAGCTTAAATTAAAGGAATAGATTATTATGTTCCTTATTGCTATAAAAGATTGCGTTAATAGCTGGTATAAAACGATTTAATTAATGCTTAAATAGACCAATTATTTCTTTTAGCAGCTAATCGATAACTTTAACAATAAATTTTATAACCGCATTAATAAAAAGAAAAACGGGAAGTCCTATAACGCCCAAAGAGGTAAAGGAAAAAGTAATAACAATAATAACAACTTCCGAAATAACAGGCCCGCATGGAATAAGAACGGAAAGCCACTTTGCTTTAACTATGGCAAATACGGATATTTAGCAAAAGATTACCCCAAGCCGTAAAAGAAGAGAAATGGTAAAAAAAAGAAAAAAAAACGTAACCAACGTTAAGGCAATAATAGATAAAATAACCAAAGTAATAACTTTCGTAACGCTTATAACGGTAATAGAAACGAAAAGTAATTTATTCCTAACGGCTTAAAAAATTTATACCGATTAAACGGAAAAATTTTTAACGTTTGCGTTAAAGAATAATAGCTAGAAAATCTTATACAGTAATACGATAAGATAATTTAAAAGGTAGCCTAAGGAGTTCCAGTAATTAAACGCTCTAAAACCCGGGGAGTTTTAATAAGTAAATACATTAAAGCTTAAGTAATTAATCGCTTAAAGCTATAGGAAGGTAAATGCCCTAAAGGAATTATTATAAGAAACGCTATATTTCTATACGTTTATTCCTTTTACAAAAATAACTTAAATAAGTTATTTTAAGACTTAGAAGTAAATGTTAATATTACGAATAATATTAGCGACTTTAAGAAAAACACTGTAATAAATATTAAATTTAAGGGAATCCAAATTATAACAAGTAAAGGACTTATAGTTATTACTTTTGTTGGCATTATTAAATAACTTTTAAAAGGGCTTAATAAAAAGAAAAACGAAATTATAGTTAGGTATACGTTATATATTAATAATTTCCTTTTAAAGGTGTTTTCCGGGGAGATATTTTATAGAAAAAGAAGTTACTTAAATCGTAACGTTTTAATAAACTTTAATAGGACTTAGTTGTTAACGATTAACGTCTTTTAAAAGGGATTTTTCCTGTGGCTTTACGGAAAGCTGGAACTTATTATTAGGGCCCTAAATTTAACAAACGATAAGAATTATTAATAGGGATTTATGTTAAGAGAAATATCCGGTAAGGAAAACGGCGATAACTTAATGGATAACTTAAAACGCGTATTTTCGAACGCCTTTAAAAACGGGAAAGTTTTAATAACGGACGAAGTTATAAAGAAAATTATTTTTTAATACCGCCGCCTTTATTATTTTAGCACCGAACGATTAATATAGATTATTAAAAAGTTTACGGAAATAAATTTAAACCCCGATAATATAAAAAATATCCTTTATACGGTATATAACGAAGGGAAAATACGGAAAATACCGTTTATAAACTTTTAAAAATAAGGGAAATATATAAAAAAAATTATTTGGTACAACGTAAAGTTAATTAAACCTATTAATATTAAGAATAAGGGCTATTTTAATTTTTTTATAAATAACTTATCGCGCTATAAAAAATATTATTCGTTTAAAAATAAGAACGAAATCTAACAAAGTTTATACGCGTATATTACGCGAATTATAAAGCGTTTAGAAATGTTACTACCGGACGAAAAAAATAAATACAAAAAAATGCAAATTTTACGCCTTAACGGCAGCAGGAAGTTCGGTATAATAATAATTAAAAATTTCTGCGTTATAAAAAGTATCGAACTAGTAATTTCCAGCGTATACAATTAATATTAGAACGGAATTGCAAAACGAAAAATATAATTTCTGCAAAATAAAATACGTACGACTTTTGTACAGATAAAAATCTTTATATATTTCTGGGATTTCGTAATAAAAATAATAACGCATATTGTTAATAAGATAAACCAGTTTACGGTAAAGGATATAATATTAATCGAATACTTTAAAAACGTATTCGAACCGAAGGAATTATATAAACCCGATAACGGTTATTTCCGAATTTTCGGTAATAAATATATAGTTTTAATTAATAAAAATTATCGGATTAAATCGGAAAAATTAGCAACCCGTAAAGTAAAAGGAATGTTACTAGGTTATTAAGGAATATATAATTACAAGGTATAACTGCTAAAAGGCGGTAAGTTATTTATAATACCGTATATTATTATTTACGAAAACCTGGAAAAACCAGGTAAACCTTTTAACCCTAAAAATATTATCCGATTATTTTTATAGCCCGTACAAAAACGTTTAAAATACCGTTAAAAATAAGGCGTAAAAGTAAAAAACAAAAACGATAACGTCGTTTTAAAGAACGATACGAACCAAAAAACCAAGCAGGTTAAACGTAAAAAAGGACGCTCGAAAAAAACTATTTTTAAACTATATACCCTAAAGGCCTTAAATAAAGCCCTAAAGTTAATTTAAAAGCTAAAGCTAGCCTTAACCCAAAAAGGCGAAGGCGAAAATAACCTACATACCTTTTATTTTAACTTATTAACGTTAAGTAACGATAAAAACCGTTTTAGTAACTTTAAAAACGCCAATCAGGCTATCCGGAACGCTTATAAATACGAACAAATAATTAATATGTTAAATATTAATACCTATAGGCTGCTTATTGCTATAAATAACGGCCCGACCTTAAAGGAAGCTATAAAAAACCCAAAACGAAAAATATAACTTAAGGTTATCTTTATAAAAATCAAAAAAAACCTTTTGCGCGGAACTTTTAAATTTACGCTTTTTAGCAAAATTGCCTAAAGGTACCTTATTAATGCTAAATAGGTATTAAAAAAGAAATATACGTCCATAAAAAAGCTAAATAAGTATAAGGTACGTATTTGCGCAAAAAGATTTATATAGCGAAAAAGAATTAACTATAACGAAACAACAGTAAATACCGTAAAGGCAGTATATTAAAAAATCTTAATAACGTTAACCGCCTTTTTAAAATAATGTATATTCCAGATAAATTTTATTACTACGTACCTGAACGGCAAGTTAAAGGAAAATATTTATATAAAACAATTTCCTATATTAAAGAAATATTTTAATACGTATTTAAAAAATAAGGAAATATATAATTTCTCCCTTAAAAGGGTTATTAAATTAATAAACCCATTATACGATTTAAAGTAAGCCGGAACTACTTAATAGGAAAAAGTAAAAAAAATACTTACGAAATAAAGTTTCCGTCCGTTAATTTTGGATAACGCGATATATTATAACCCTAAAACAGGAAATGTTATCGCCTTATACGTAAATAACTTCCTGCTTTTCGGTCTTAATAAATAACGTCTTAAAAATATCGCCAAGAAAATTACTAAGGATATCCCAGTTAAGGACTTAAGTAACGCGGATTAGTACCTAGGCGTACGAATTATCCGTTTCTTACTAATAGAAGATATCAGGCTAAATTAATAACAGTATATTAAGAAATCATTGAAATTAATCGGCTTAAACGAAATAAAAAAGAAACCTATACTATTCGTTAAGGATTATTTAAAGCACGCTATAAGATATAACGGCATAACTGGTAAAGAAAAAACGTTTAAATATACAAGCTTAATAGGGAAATTTAACTTCTTAAATTATATCAACAAACCAAATACAACGTTTGTAACGTTAACTTAAGCAAGGTTCATAGGTAACCCGTTATTTAAATACCAGGAATATATCAAAAAACTGCCGAAATACCTAAACGGTACAGTAAATATATTTTTTCGGTACCGGAAACTGGAAAACTACCCGTATCGGAAATATAATAACCTAAGCCTATTCGGAGCAGTAAATACAAACTTTGCAAATAGTAAATCAACTAAGTCCATAATAAGCTACGTATTCTTTATAGCTAAAACGCCCGTATCATAAATTTCAAAGCTATAGGACGTTATTACCAAATATACCATTAAAACAAAATACGTAAAAACAGGAACAGCTACAGCGGAGGCAGCTGGGATTAGGAACTTCCTAATAGAGCTAAGGCTCATACTTAAAGGCCCTATTTCTATCCTGGAAAATAATACAAATACGTTAAAGTAAGTAACAGAAATACAGATAATACGGAGGAAGCGTTATATTCGACTAGAATACCATTACGTATGTTAGAAGGTACAGGAAAGCAATATTAGCTTCCAATACGTGGAAAACAAGGATAACCTAACAGATGGGCTGATAAAACCCCTTGATAAGGTTAATTTCGAACGATTTGTAACGAATTTAAAACTAAAGAAAATATAGAACGAGTTAGAAGGTATTTGAGGTTAATAGATATAAGGGTTTAATGGCCGAGATTACTTAAAGCAAGAGGGCGTGTCGGCAGTTAATACTTTAAGATAATTACGGCTGGTAGGTTCAGGCTAAAGAATGTTACCTAGGATACCCTTTATTATGAAAGAACCCTTTAAATATGAATTATATATATAAGGGCGGCTCGCCCAAAACGTTTTCAGTTTGCAAGATTATTAATACAGAGTTTTGCGCCAGTATTCTGCATTTGATCACTGTAACTGCTAACAGATAAATACTTTATCTAATATATTCGAATACGGTAACTATTAATGGTTTTTATGGTAATAATAAATTATACGCCTCGATTACGAAAAGCCTTATCCCGAAACCGACTGCTGGGTTCCCGTAAGCACGCAATTTCTCGATTAATATCGGCTAGGAGGCTCATTCTGTTAGCTAGCAGGGGGTGCTAAATGTCAGCTAGCAGGGGGTGCTAAACGCACCCCATATACGGAAAGGATTTTTCTGATCGGAAGATATATGTTCCGTTGCTAGGTTACAGAAAAGCTGTACGCGTACGAGAAACATATGTATTTTAGCCTAATATAATAACATAACTAATATCCCTTATATCTAATAATTAAAAGTTTTATTCGCTTAATTCGCGTTATTATTAATTAATTAATTATTATTAAGACGATATAGGTTATATATTAATAGTAACTATTCGTATATTTTATTAATTGTAATAATAACGGTATCGTTAACGTTCTTTGTTATTTATAACGGACCTAAGGACTGGGACCGTTTTAAGGGCGAATTCCAAATTAAAGTTTACGCTTTTGATATATAGGATTATATCGATTTTGATTAATTATTTCCGTAACCTGTTAAATTAATAAAACTTGATATAATTTCGTATCCGAAACGACGAATCCGTTATACGATACGAAATAACATTTTAAACGGTTTTTTAATTATATTTATATTTTTTAAAGGAATTTACGAAAAAATTAATTATATTAATTATTTAACGAATACCTTTAAAATAACGACCGAAGGTAAATAAGTTTATAATTAGGATTTTACGGTATATATTTACAAGGATCGGAAGTACGATATTTTCCGAAAGAATAATAACGACTTTACAAAATAAGTTTTGGAATTAGTATTTTTAGCAATTAAAAAGATAAGTCTTTTTTTAAAAAAAAATTTACGGAAATGGTATATTAAGTTGGTTAAATCCGGTAAGGTATACAATAGTAAGCTCTTAATTAATATTTAACGAGAGTACCGTAAAAGGCTAAAATAAACCTCGAAATTAATAAAAAAACTAAACGAATAGATTGTAAAGTAGTAAAAGATTATAGCCTAAGGACAGTAATATAAAGTTTTAAAAACGAAAACGACGATTATATAAGTAAACGATTTATATATAGTACTAGCTTTTATTGTAAGGATTTAAACAATTACGTTCTAAATAGTAAAAAAGGTTAAAATTAATAACGGTACGATTAACTATTAAAAAGTGGCAGTTAACCTTTTAAATTACTAAACCATAATTTATTTATAACCTATATCGAAAAATATTAAGGTAACGTTTTTAACGTTTTACGGGATACCCGTAAATCCTTTTAATTAGGATGATTTTAATTAAGAAAAGATTAAAGATAACCCTTAACCGTAAGGGAGGACCCTAAGGCGTAAGCCGAAACAAGGCGGTTATGGAGGTTTTTAAACGGGCCGAAATAATAACAGTAATAAGCGAAAACGTTAAGAATTAAACGTATAAAGGATTTGGTGCAAAACGTGTTTAAACCTTGTTTATAAATTACTTTAATATTATTACGCGTTTTTTAATAGAGCTTTAACAAAATTTAAGTTTAACAAAATAATTTTAAGGTTGGTCCAGGAACGAATTATTTCCGATTAATCCTTAAAGGAAAAAATTAATCGCCTATCGAAGGTTATGGAAAAAATAATTACCTAAGAAATAAATTAATTTTTAAAGGGAATAAAACGGGTTTTAACGTATTTTTTAATCTTTAATTAACGTAATACGGTAAACGCCGCATTTTACCCTTTAAAGAATTTGTTTATTTTAGATTTAAGATTTACGATATATATTTTTAACTTTATTAGCAAGTTTTTGAATTATAGGATAACGATTTAAGGTAACGGAGTATACGTAAGGAACAACTTCGTTCCGATTAGAGAATACGGAAAAGTAAATATATTGCTTTAGAGCTTTAAGGGCTTAAAAGCGTTACGTTTGTACGACGTGGCTTACTATAAGAACTTCGTATATAATTTAGTATTTTTCCGGCAGTTCCGAAAGAAAAAATATTGATAAGATAATTAAGGAGTTAATAATTTTATTCGAGATAAATATAATTAGGTGGTTGTTACGTTAATAGATAAGTTTAATTAGTTCGTTATCGAAGATATTAACGCGATAATTATTTATATAGCCTTTATATTTTATAGACGAAACGTTAATATATATACAGCGAGACTATTACGAATCGGTGACGGTATTATTTAATATTTAAGATTAGGATATTCTAGGCCCGAAGTAATTGTTTAGTTGCAGTTTTATATAAGGGGAGTGCGTTTAAAGGGTTTTATAACAATCGAATATTAAGCATATGGTAAGGCGAAGGCTAAAAGGCAAATACGCCGAAAGCCGAAAAAAGGAGTTTTTCGATTAAGATAATAAATCGTTATTGATTTTACGGATTTCGAAGAAGACCTTGAAGGATATAGATACGTTATATTTGCTACCGATAAGTATTTAGGTTTTATCTGGGATATTTATTTTAAAAACCGTAAGTAAGATATATTGATTATAGCGTTCGAATATTTTTTAAAAGTTTTAAAGAATTAGGATAAGGTTTTTTTATAGGTAATCGAATGCGATAACGAAATTTTGAAAAATTATTAATTTCGAGATATGTTATAATTGTTTTTTTTTAGTATTAGATTTAAGTTTTTAATACCGTATACCCAGGTTTAAAACGGGGGTGTAAAGTGTTTAGGGGGTGTAATTAAGAAAAAAACGATTATAATACGAAATGGCGTTAAATTATCTTCGTTTTTAATTGTATATATTTTTAAAGTAGCAGTGTATTTGTATAACCGTATTTTTAAATATGCACTTTTTTAGCAAAGTTTATATAAGGTTTATTATATTTACCTGGCGTATAAAAACGGTGTTATAGTGTTTAATCGGAAGTTTTAACAAACTTATTTACGAGTATACGGCTGTATAGTTTACGTTATAATAATTACTGCTATAAAGAAAAAATAAAGATTTTAGAAGTTAAATTTTAAAGCCTAAATTGGTTTTTTAGTCGGTTACCGATTTACGAATATTTACGAAATCTGGAATTTGTTAATTAATAAGGTTGTTGTTATTTAAGACGTATAGTTTAACGAAAAGGTTACTTTTTTAGGTAATATTAGAGATTTAAAGGACAACTTTTTGTACGTTATAGAAGAAGAGTTATAGAAGTTATTGTAACAGGTAAAAGTACTTAATTAAGGCCTAAGTTATTTAAATATATAAATATAAAAAAAAAATGAAGATTTAAACGGAATAATTTAGTTACTGGTTGGATAAAAAAGGTGGTTTTAGAGTGGTATAGGCGTATAAGACGTACGGAATAGGGAAAAATAAGCTTGTTCGTATGGGATTGATTACCTTTATATGACCGTTATGTTCGAATTATTTCCGTTTTTTAAATAATTATTTTTATTAACGTTTGTTTTAATAACTGTTACGATTATTACGCTAACGGAAGTAATAAAGGTAGTTTTAGGTTTTTGTTACGTTGTTTAACTTAGGGTAACGGTAAAAAACGAAGGTATTTTACGGGTTGTAGACGTAGGTTTCCTGTATGTTCCGTGTCGAGAGGATGGTTATCGGTACGATTATAAAGTATAGGAAATTGCGTTTAACGTAGGACGAATAGTTTATTTTGTTAGTACGATTGATAATTAGCCGGTGAGCTGCGGAAGTTTAAGGAAGTTAATTATTTGAAGTATGCGTTATTTTAATCGGAAAGGTTTCGATATGAAGATATATAAAATCTTTAGGTTGCGAAACCGGATATATAGGCGTAATTTATTATTATTACCGTGAGGTTATAAAGAGTTAAGTATATACTTTTTAGGGGAGATGTTTCGTAAAGCCGAAAGGGTTTATTTGTAAAGTTATAAGGAGATGTAATTTTGGGAAATCGTTAATTAGTTTTTTGCTAAAGGGAAATAAATTTTAAGGTGTATATAGGTGTACGTTTACAAGTTCGATAAGTATGGCTGGTTATAAAAATGTAAAGTACGTTTTGTTATATAAGGCGATTAATAGTTAAAAAACGCTTGTAATAATATATACGTATTTATTTTAGCTGGAAAGTTATTTAAAATTTTAATTGTTGTTATAATTAAATTCGACTTAGAGCTGAAATAGTATAACGTTGTTAATGTTTTCGTTAACGTTAACTTATCTTATAAAGTATATATAAAGATACCTTTAGGGTATCTGTAATGTAATAAGATATTTTTGATTAGGAAGGTTTTATACGGTTTAAAGGAGTTGTTATTATTATAGCAGAAAGATTTTACCGGGACGTTTAAGAGACTGGGATTTAGTTCCGTTTTTTATAAACTTTATTGTTTTATTCGTTAAGGGGTACTTATTTTCTTTTTCGTAAACGATATTGTGATAGTATATTGTAAGGAAGATTAAGATTTTGTTAATTAATTGATTTAGCAAATTCGGGAACGGTATACCCTTATAAGGGATAAGGATTTATAGTGGTTTCTCGGTATCGAAATAATTAGAGATAGATTTAATAGAAAAATCTGGTTATTTTAATCCGACTTTATAGATAAATTGGTTAATTTAATTTTTAAAGAAAGTTTGAATAGTTTCCTAGAGACGTTTATGATTAGCGTTAAGTTATTGCCGAATTTTGATCTGGTTTATCTAGGCTTTGTTAATAAATATTAAAAAAAGATCGGTTTTATTTTTTATATAGCGATTAATACGTGACCCGATATATCCTTTGCCGTATTCCGATTTGCCCGTTTTAATTTGAATTTTAATAACGTATATTATAAAGCTGTTAATCAAGTTATATTATATTTGATTGGGATTAAAGCGTTAACGTTATAGTTCGGAAACGAAGATTTGTTAGATATTTGGAGCGATACCTTTTTTGCGGATAATACGATCGATCGAAAAAGTTTTTAAATTTACGTTATAAAGTTGTTTGGAAAAGTAATAAAATAACGGGCGAATAAATAAAATATAGTGATTATTTTTATAACCGAAGCGGAATTGCTGTTTTTTATACAGATTATAAAAAAAACTTTGTTTAGTTTTCGATTAATTAAAAAGTTAGAAGTTACCTTAAATATTAGACCGTTAAATATGTAGTACGATAATTAGCAGACGATACGGTTTATTAATATCGAAATTGCCTTATTATAGACGAAATTACGGTACGTAAATATATATAATTATTAATTACGAAAAACCGCAAAAAAAGATTTAATTAAAGTGGATTATATGTTTACGGGCGATATGCTGGTTGATGGATTAATTAAAGCCTTGTTACGCGAACCGTTTAGGTATTTTAAAAAGTAGCTAGGATTAGTAGATATTACGGAAACTTTCGAACGGCGGAGAAATACCTTGTAAGTAATTTTAAAAAAGGAATTAGCTAATTAGAAGGAATTAATTACCGGAAGAAAGGTTAAATAAAAAGTTATGGTTTTAAGAAATGATAATATATAACGATTAACGTTATAAATGTTTTAAGGCGTTAAGGGGGTATATTAGCTAGCAGGGGGTGTTAAACGTACCTTATATACGGAAAGGATCTTTTTGATCGGAAGATATATATTCTGTTGCTAGGTTATAAAAAAGCTGTACGCGTACGAGAAACATACGTATTTTAGCCTAATATAACAACATAACTGATGTCCCCTATATCTGACACATTCGCGTAATGCCGACAAACTTCGACCCTGATAAACCTTATACCCTCTAGCTCTACGGTTCGGCAGGGGGAATCTCCTGGAAGGCAATGACTTAGAAGATGTTAGAGTTATATATATATATATATATATATATGTATATGTATTTTATTTAATTAATTAATAATAAAACAGGAAAATCAGATATAATATTTTTATATCAAAATTCGAAATAATGATATAATAATATATATTATTTAAGGTTTTGTACTTTAACAGATTTGTTAGTAATTTGTATGGGAAAATATTAAGGGAAAAAAAATTAATACTTACCGTTTATTTATTAGCGTTACCGTTAAAAATATGATTTATAGATTATAGATTATTTTTATTATTTTTTAATTTATTTTATATAGGCAAGCGTTTATTTATATTTATTTTAGTTATTCAATTATAAATACGCGATTTTATGGATTTTGTATGGGAAATGGTGGCGCGTTGGGGGGTGGAGCGTGAAGGGGGGGGGGTCCGACTTAGACAAAACTCTGCTATAAAGCGCATCGTTGATCCACCTGGTTCATAGGTTTACCGGTTCACCGGTTCACCTTGTGGGAGCACATGGCTCGGGCACAAGTTGCCGGGTATTTTATTGGAACTGTAAGGAAACGCGTTGGATATCGCTGTTGTTCTGATTGATCTAGGTTGTTCTGTAGGTGGGAGAAGTGTGGAAGTGGGCTACATACATACAAATAGTGGGGCTGTCGCGCCAGTTAAACCAAAAAGTGAAAACCAATAGCGCTGTTAAGAATCGAACCTAACTCACCATATGGCTCCACCTATAACTGCGCCCAAACCTCCGTTGCCTTAGGGACCCCTTACACCCAATTCCTTTAGCTACCACACATATCTTAACAGGAACAAATATTTACATCGAAAAGATATACCACTCCTTTCAACACCCCAGCTATGATGTCCGTGCCATATATAGATTTTTCGTACCCGCGTTAGGACGCCACCCATTCGATTTGGCCATGTTAGGTTTCCGTCCGTTCGACGTTCATCCAGCTTTCCATTTCCCGACTTCCATATTTTTGACGTCCATCGATAACTTCAGGGTCCAAACACAGGTCGAGTAGTTTTCTTAGCAAAACCGGCGGAACCCCCTTAGCTGTCTACATCACGGAACTTAACCGCCGGGCGCTACGCCAAATGAAATGCCTCCAGAAAGTCCTCTCCTTGACCTCGGCTAGCTGACCCTACCGACTTAAGGAAACACTGTACGAACATAAGAAGTACGGCCAACTCCTCCAAGGCCCGGCAACATGCGACAGGTCTTCCAGATCTATCGACCTGGACCTCGGTGCTACGACGTTAAAGCCGATGCGCCAGACGCAACGTCAGACAAGGCCCCCAAGCCAGGCGGGATGACCAGGTCACGGCGGACCATATGACGGTAGTAAACAGCTCATGAGCAAGTGAAGGCGAGCTAAGGGCAACGCGCAGGCCAGCGTCGGCGCCAGGGATCTGCAGGAGAGAAGTTGCCACAGCATATTTTTTCTTATTGCCCCCTAAAGTGGCTCTGTGCGGACTTAGACATTCTCGCGTACTTCCTCATAACAATTATTTCGGGGTCTTAGGGCGAGGAAAGCTCCCTCGTGGTCGTTCTCAGCGGAATCTTCGCAAAACCAACGGGCACGCCTCACCGAGTTTAGACCAAATATCACCCTTTCTGCCTATGTTGTTTTGTCCCGAGTACGAGCTTAGATGGGCCGCTTGGTAATGAACCTAAAAATCATGAAGCCTCCTCGCCTACTCTCCCGAGACAGCCGCCCAGATTTCGCTGGTGCACCTCTCTGAGCCTACCGACCCAGTGCATCCGCAGGGCGGGCGTCATCTTCACGAACACCATAGCCTTGTTCTCGTCCGTGAGCGCCTTCTCCGCGATCTTCAGCTGCAGATCCATATCCTCGTTTTCGAAGTCCCTGAACAAGATCTCGACGGCCTGCTCCTGCCACTTCGGCGGAGAGCGCGCCCGGAACGCGTCCGCGAGCGAAAAGAGGCCGTCTTCGACGGATATGCTGCTCTGCGATAAGGGTGGCGCGTCGCGTACGGCAGTGGTAGCGTGCCGCGGTGGGAGTATGAAACTGGAGGTGTAGGAGGGCGCCTGTGACTGCACCTGTGGTCGAGACGCGCTGGTGCCGCTGGATTGGTGGTGTTCGTAGAAGTCGGCAGAGAAGCGGGATGGACGGCCCCGTCGTTTCTCGGCCCGTCCGCCGGTGGCCGGGTCGGGATTATTCCGTTTCCGTCCTGTCAAAGAGGCTTGCGGTGCGTGTTCGTCGGGCGGCGTCAGGGCACTATTGTTGGATGCAGGTGTTATGGAAGATAGGGGCGGGATCATGTTAGAGGTCGGTCGGCCGCTGCCCTCGAAGGTGGCGGTGTGCGGTTGTCGAGACGGCGTCCCCGAATAAGGGTTGTTTGGGTTCGGGTCTAATAAGGGATCGATGGGCGCTTGTGAGGGCTGTGATGCGGATTTGGGAGTCGAAGCTAAGCCGGAGACATTGCCGATGCTTTGCCCCCCACTGGGAGTCGCGTCTGGATTTCTCCGTCTCGGCTTCATGATCCTTTTCGGCGCACCGCCGGATCCTATGACGTCCGGGAACAGGAGCTCCAAGTACTCCTCGTGTTCGAAGGGGCGGCCCCTCAGCGCTTTCGAAAGCGGTTCTTTCTACAGGTTTTCCGTCCGTCATCAGCTAACGCTATATCTCGAGTCTCATCATGCCATGCCGTCCCATGCACGCGCCTCTCATCTACCCGCAGGCCACTGTCACGTAAGAGTCGCGCGCGGACTCACCTCGAAATGCCTCAGCCACGCCTCCTCGGACGCCGTTACAGTCTTGGTCGTCGGATTGTACAGAAAATCCGGATCCTCTCTCAAGCCTCTCCACATGCGAAACCTCTTGCGCGCGTTGTCGGCTTTGTTGATCAGGTGGCTCTTCTCAGGATAGGCTCCATGCTTGTCGCGCAGGGCGATAGCTGCTCTCTCCCACGCGGCGGCCTTGAAACTGTGGTTCTCCTTATATCCCAGCTGCATCGACTCGCACAACGACCTGAAGAAGGTCTCCTCGTATGCCAGACCCCAGCTGAAGCGCGGGGTACGTCGATCCAGGTTGCTATGCGACGCCAAGGCTGAGCTCGACATCTCCACATTGTCTTCCGACATGGTTTCAATGGTGTAATTGTACGCGTTATGACCCGCGCTCCCTCCCTGTGAAGGGGCGAGATCAGTATCCACCCCCGCCGACCTTGTGCAACTCGAGATCCCGCCGTTTGCTAATATGGGGGTGGGGAGCGGAGAAGATCCACACTTGCTTATTGTACATTAGGAACAAGTCTCTTGGGGGGCGGCGATTGGTCGTAGTGAGCAACCCTGCCGCCGAGACAGGAAAAAAGACAGGACCGTAATCCTAATGAAACATGGTGACGGTGGGAGTGAGAAAACGGAAGTGTCAGAAAGAATTTTGGGGGGCCCGGCAGTTCGAGTGAGACGGTGCTCAAAAAAGTATCAAACGGGCGGTTAGGGCCTCGGTATTTTTCCATTTAGGTCGTTAAAAGACGTCTCACGTGATCTGGTAAGTACAGTATTTTTGGCAGTTCATTCTCTTTGCCTAGGTGCATACCTAGTATGTACTTTAGCAAGGTACCTTAGTATTGCTTTATTGTATATTGAAGTTATTCATTTATCCAGCCGTCGCTGACCTACTGGCAGCCTCATATCCCCCTTTTTTCCGTAGATCTACAGGCTCTTCGTAAGTCATCCGTTAGTCCATTGGTACTTCATTTCCACATGTTCCCAGCCAGATGTAACACCTTCTCTGCCTTTAAAATGCCTTTAAAGTCCCTTCTATTTCCAGTGCCTTTTGTTTTCTGCCTTGGCAAGGCCGAATACTTGCCACGACGAGATGCACTGCGCAGCGCACCAGGTCACCAGGATGATGGGCGTCGTGGTTTGAAAACCCGATTCCTGCCGGCTCCACTAGCTCTTGCACCACGCTATACAGAATAACAGAAACCTAGGGACCAGTCCGATAAAGTATCATGCCCAAGTGCACCGGCAGCTCGGACACACCGTCGAAGGTGCCCCAGACCGGGCACATATAGAACTCGATGGTGGCCTCCGAGCTCGTCTCGGGGTGTGCAAAAACCGCCATGCCGAGCTAGGCTACGACGAGCAGGACGATGTGATGGAGGACGTTGGTGTAGGTCGCCAGAGTGGCGCGGTAGCATACCTCCCGGGTGTGATATGCGCAGTATAACTGAGAACCCACGAGCAACACGTCGCCGGTGGTGATTTTATCGCCTACTCTCACGGGGCTTCTGAAGTCACCGGGCTAGGGAGGAGCACCTCGCATATCGATTCGGCGCAGACACTAAGCAGCAGCATCCTGGGACACGACAGCCAGGTGGTGTGCCACATAATCCCGCCGGCGGCGGTAGCGGCCGTAAGTCTGATCCGCGACGCTGAGCCGGCGGTAGGCAGAGCCGTAGACGGTCTCGAGCAAGAACTTTCCCGCCAAGTAACAGGTGCCGACGAAGGCGGCAGCGCAGCAAGGTAGTAGATCGGATAGCCCTTCGTTCCGCATGGTGTATAATTTTGAGCGTTTCATAACGACGGAGCGTGAACGCTCTAAGCCTAGCAGTGAGCCCGCATCCTGCTCTAACGGCTGCATTTGGCCGATGTCGGAGAGCTCTGTTGGCATTATTGTTGAGGTAGGGTTTGCCAGCCAGAAGAGGTAAGCAGAGGAGAATTGGAAGATCAATGATTCTTTGTTCTGTAAGTAGATTGGCGATTGATGTAATATATAACGTTCTGTCAATAAGATGGTGGATTGGGATCGTTGACGGATGAATTACCGTGACTAAGCTGCGCCTTTGGCCTGGATAAAAGCTTTCCGGAAACCAAGCACGCAAGTCACATGGCTTGGTCGCGGCGTCTTAGCGGATGCTTATTTTCCTGCAACATAAATGGGTTAAGGAGATAGGATGGGAAGCAAAAGATTATTGCCAACACCTGCAGATGTCGTCCTAGCAATGTTTGTTAGACGCACCGTTGCTCCAGGTCTAGAAGGTAGAAGTTGTTGCGGAGTGATCATAAGATCAAGGTTAGTCTTTGGAATTTCTCGAGAACCGCAGAGTTATGAGGAGACTGAAAACTGGTAAGCGCCCCTGCGTGTTTTTTTACAGGAAGCAGGACGCCGCCAGTTTTAGGGGCCCGTTGAGAGTTTACGCAAAAGTTAAGTGCATCGTTCGGGACTTTACTAAGACTGTCACACTTACTAGGGAGCAGCTGCACAGCTCTTGAGAGGATTGATTGATGTTTTCTAGGAAGCTAGGAAGCGGTGAGCCCATTTGGTGTGTGTGATCTACTGATATAGGGCTTCGGAGAGGATCAACGTTGTTCCGAGTGATCCCTATAGCTCCTAGGGGGGCCCCTTTTCTGCGACAAAGACCAATTGCGTTACCTGGGGTGACGGTCCCTGGGCTGACATAGCTGCAGAGCGAGAGAGAGTTACGTGCGAAAAGTAGCGATAAGCGAATCTTACATGGCGGATTATTTACAGAGTAGCACGGCTCCCGGTCCATTCAAGTATTGCTGCTGCCTTATCGTATGAAGCACCGCTTCCTTATCCAATACCCAAGTTCTCTATTAGAATCATGTTGATTCCTAAGATGGAGCATACCAAGGTCCAATTTCTATGTTACTGCATCGTCTATATTGAAGTCAGCCAATGGTATAAAGTGGCTCAGTGTTCGCCCAAATTGTTAAGACTGGACACTCAGCGCCTCTTTAACAGAGGGCATAACCGCTTCTAGGAGCCTTATTGCAACAGCTGGTAAACAACGATGCCACGGTGTCGTCGAGGTCCTTACAAAGATATCCAGTCCACTGCTTTCCGTAGGCAGCACAGCACCTCATACCCTGAACTTGGCTTGCGGCCGAGCCCCCTTGCACACCACCACATGTGCATTCCTTAGCAGTGACGATGCCAACAGCCGCTAGAAATATAACCGAAAAAGTGGGAAGCCTCATGGTGTCTCGAAGCTAGACTTGTATCGTCATGAAGCCGGATTGGGATGGTCTTGAAGCTGGATTGGTGTTGTCTCGAACTTGGACTGGCATTAGTTACCACTACTAATACAGGACGTCTCCAGGGGGTGGAGGGGGCTTTTTGTACGCACTCACGTCTTTACGTGGCGATATGGGTCTGCAACTATGAAGACTGCTTCTGATAAGTTTGGCTTTATCATACTAGGTTGGTCGTGGTATATTTTTATGTTTGGAAGGGATATAATCCTTTTAATTAAGCAGTACGGCCTAGGCCAACTGCGTATACCTTTCAACCTGTTATCCATATTCTGGATCCTTCTCCTATGACCAGTCCGATTCTCTCCTCAGTCCGCCTTCCACCGGCCGGAATGAACCGCTAGCTCGGCACGCCAACCCTCTCACGGTTAAACTGCTTCCCAACGTAGCTTCGGCATCTCCCGTCGAAGCGACCCATTTCGGCGCATAGTCCCACATGCTGACGTCGGTTCCCGTGTTCCACACGACCAATCGATCATGGGTTTATCTCGGTCTCGACGTCCTGGAGCAGCCGAGATGGTCGGGTACGACGAGGCGATATTTCCCAAGCTTGCTCGCCATCCAATTCCATAGACGGGCATCGTCCGGAAACCATGCTGAAGGCGCAATGTCACCTATGGCCCGGTTCTGATCGTACGATGATGCAACCCAGCGGCTGCCCGCTATTTGAGATTTAGGATAGAAGGATTTTCAGTATCTAATTTGAAGGGGACCCGGCCGATGAACGAGCTAAGAAGTCCGATCTGCCCAACGCTAGTTAGTCTTGCGCCGTGAGTGTTAATTGTGGAACTCGGGTGGATGAACACAGACCGAAATACCAACGATGTGGCATGTTGCGTCCCTTGCAGACCCGAGGTTCGAAGTTTGGGCCTGCAAGTATTTATGGCCTCCAGCTGCAAGCGAGATAATGGCGAAGAGCAGATATGTGCAACCCTCAAATCATTCAAAAAGCCCGACGACCAGATCGATACTGATAACACCCAGAAGCTCTTCACTTACTTTCCTCAGCATATTCTCCCCCCTTGGTTAAAAAATAAATAAATAAATAAAACATAAAAAAAGGAATGCTTACAGAATGCGTCTGTCAACGTTACTGGCCGCACTATCATGTCACACCTTTTTCGTCCATGCCCAGAACTACGCTTCTAGCTACTCAAACTGTCCTATTCTTAATTCCGCCCCTCGATTGCAGTGCATCTGTTTGATTGCAGGAAACAAGCTCAGGACGGCCCTGAATCTGGATAAATGCGTTGCAAATAGCAACGGGTTCCTTGTCACCCGAGCAGAGTATGGATTGCCCAGGAATTTCTTTTCTCTGTCGTAATTGGACGCTGACCATTTACAGCGGTGTGTTTGGTAGCAGCTGCTGGAACATCGGTCTCTCAGGTACCAACATGTATGCCACATGTCGCCAAATTAGTGGCGGAAAACTCTCAGGCTCAATTAACCTGAGTAAGTGCTTATCTAGAAACACATTTCTGATTCCCGCAGACTGGCCCTTAACCCTTCTCTTTAGACGACTTCATTACCAATCGAAACGGTCGGCTGGAATGCTTTGGCATGCGGGTATTTAGGTGCCATGCAGGAGATCGGCGTGAGAGTTGTGCTACAAACTTAGGACTTGGTTTAATGGGCCTTATGTCGATAGGAGATACCGGGAGCAGCAGATTGTGTCAGACCTAGCTAAAGTCGATCAAACAGCTGAACCTTACCTTCGTTTGATCAACAACCTAGGGAGGATTGATTTATGCATTACGCGTACAGATTTCTTCCAGTTGTAACTGTTTTTATGTGTATTTAAAGAGGCTTCGCTACCCTCACTTTCTATCTAGGACCTTCTAGAGGTCAACCTGATAAATTATCTTCCTTCAGTCGTATATGCTTCAGTGTGTGATGTTAGGGTCTCATAGAATGCCACTACTTTTAAAAAATACTACGGATTATATAGTCATCAGGGAGCCAATAATGAACAATACATTACCCCCCGGAGTAATAATGGCTCCTCGTCTTCGTGGCTGTTCCGCTAGCGACTAAATGTAGAGGGATGCCTCCCGAACCTGTGCCTACGAGTTTCCCGTTTCTCAGACGTAGCGGTGATGTATTATGTGTATTGACTATCGTTCTAGGTCTTTTAAACCCCATTCCTCGGAGTTTCGCTTGGTTTAAGAGATCTATCCGTTTAAGGGCAGTCTAGGAAACTAGCTATATATTAGCTTAATATAGCCTGTTAGAATGTATATTTCATCCTACCATTATGATATAGCAAATATGTAAGGGAATAATTTCTTAGTGACTTCTTCTGCGTCGTTCCTGCCGAATATCTCGTAGCAGTTCTGACCATGGTTCGGGCGGTGTGTTTGCGTTGATCCCCGGAATGGTAAATGTCAAATCTTTATATAGCTTAATAACGGGACAAATATATTCCGATCATAAAGGTGGCCGTTCGTGATTTGGTGTGCTATAATATGCCCATTGACTGGCTAGCTGACGAATACCCATATTCACCGCCATCCTTCGATGCTGGGCAAGGCGTTAAGCTCATCCGGCCTGTTCACGGATAGGCGCGAGACACAGCGGCACAATGCTTGTCACCGACCTCATGGAGGTCCTGCAACAAGAACCTCGTGTCCTGGAACTTGCCAACGATCGGCTATCAACACCGCCCTAATGATGCGGCTCCCCCTCCCAACCCTCTTCTTTAATTTCGCCTACACGGAATGTCCCTTTTCAGGTTACGGATGTCTACACATACGTCATAGAATAGGGGTAACTTGCTTAGTCATCAAACCACAGAGCCTATTGGCACCCCGCAACAACCTTGTTCCGGGGCTCCCACACTATATATAGAGCTCTCTAGCTACCGTTCTCTAGAGGCTAGGTTAATTAAGACAATTTACACTTTTCCCACTCTAGGAATCCAAAGGTTTCCTCCGGAAAAGTGGGTCCACCTCGAATAGGGGTGGCAAAAGGGCTACGCGTCTTTCTATATCCATCTATATCCTTTCATTATTTACCCTTTAATTAATAATGGAAAATATGGATTAATAACTGGATAATATGCTTAATAATACGGTTATTTGCGTATATATAAAGCCCAATATCCCCAGGGCTGTTGCTAAAGTTCTATAATTGAATTATCATCAATAGACACACTTGATACTTCCTACTTTCCAATCCAGATCCTACCCTACACGTTTTCACATACAAATCCTTCCGGGGTAGCATCTACTTCTTACAGGGTAGAATCGACACTGTCGCATCTACAATTCCAAGACACACTCTGTGCATCCTTTTTACGCAATCAGCCTAATTGTGACAGCATTTAAAGCAATAATATCGATGTTCGATGCATCAACACATCTTTTTCGGAGAGAAAGGGGTCCGACCCTCTAGGCGATTGGGTAAGTAAATTATTCTAGTACCAGAAGAGATTCGGTGCTGGGAGACGACACGCTTTTCTTTTGAAAAGGGAAGATGTCTTCAGCACTCTACTGGAAAAGGGCAGCTGAGGAGCCATGCGAGGCGCGGAAACTGCGCTCGAAATCCATACGCACGAGTACTTTAAGACCCAAGCGGCAGCGGGCATACTAAACCCCATTGGCGATCTCCGCGCCTTATCTCAAGAAGGTCGCCGGGAAGAACTTGTTTAGAACATGGTTGGTGCCCGAGTCCAGCCCCTCACCGAGTGAGCTGTTCTTCCCTCTTCCGTCACGCTCATCGAACAGAACAACCATGGGTGGTGCTATCAGGATGTTGTAAGGGCTCTTACATGACCAGCCCGTCTCTTTGGGAAGCGATAACATAGTCAATACCAAAGCGGCCCTGCTCGACAAAGATGGTGAGGTTGAAAGCAACGCAATCCACTCCACCGAGCACCCCCAGTGGAATGGATTGCAGCATATCCACCGGCCCTTAATTCTAGTGGATGGAAATAGCAATTTTCCCAAATGGATGGCCACGCGATGGACGTGTGAACGTCGAAGAGGTACTTCGCTTTACTAGTATTTTATACGGGAGGTTATGTACTTTACCGCATACCGCGTTACCCCATACCGCGTCGGTTCCATTGTTTTCAACTCTGCTGGTACCCTGCCGCCGCGCAGACGACGAGAAGTGAAGAGGGGATGGGTGGTTCTCGCCATATTCAACACACTGCTGTTCATGGGAGCCATAGTGTTGTACACCGCCCACTGGATGAAGTTACCTGCACGGGATTACTGTCTCAAGGCAATGTCGGCTTACTGTAAGTGCCTATTCCCGGTAGCCGCGAATCTCCCGGCGCTCGGCTGGGCGGAACAAAGCCGGAACTGACCATTATGACGGACAACTCCCGTTTTCGATGAGGTCGACATGCTTCTGACGGACACGTTGTTGAACGGAAGTCTCTGGCTGGGTGATAGCCCGTCCGTCTGGAGAACCCCACCGGACTCTAACGAGACGAACGAGGCCTGGGAGAGCTTCGAAACGGTCAAGCCAAGGCACAGATTCTGATGTTGGGCAAGGATCCCGCTACGGTTTCAAAGTTCAACGACGACTATTGGCATCTCGGGGGGGGGGGGGGGGGGGGGC
>QJNZ01001145.1:0-24465 GCA_004155055.1 Monosporascus sp. CRB-8-3 | reverse complement strand
GACGGCGGCCCGGCTGCTGCTCCGGGGCGCCGCTCGCCTGCGGGGCGTGCTGCGGTGTTGGCGCGCGGGGCGCACGGGGCGCCTCCCGCTGCTGCTTCTGTTGGCGTTCGCTGCTGCTGCTCCCGTGCGAGCCCTGCTGGCTCTTGGCGTGGTTGTCCCCGCCGCTGGGCGCCGAGATGTCGACGAAGAAGAAGAACCTCGGGCCCTCGCGGAGCGGGGGGGTCTTTACGCGTCTCGCTTCCTGCGATGGAGAGGCAGTTAGCGTCTCATCAGCATGTACGGGGAGACGTCTCTGCCGGAGAGGAGCCCAATATCTTGAACCACTTCTACGGGCGGTATACTTACACCGCCGGGGAATAGCGAGGACCAAGGGTGCAACTCCACTACGAAGTCCAAGTCAGTCGGTCGCCCCCTCTATAAATGCAACCTAGTAGCTACAATAGTGGCGCTGGGTGGAGGGGGCTTACGATAAGGTCCGAATTCCGAATTTGGCATATCTTCCAGTGAACATCCTCTGAGTACATTGTGCACCGAGCCCGAAGGACTTGTGGTGGAGGCGGCCGACGTTTTGTGGCGCCAAGTGCGCTTGCCGAACAGCTTGCGGGACAGCGACTTGGACCCCGAGTTCCCATTTGCGTCCTCGCGCAGAGAAGCGAGGCGGTTGTTGTTCGGGATTTGCGGCTGGGAAGCATGGGTCATTTCCTGGGCAAGCATGCGCGCGAGGTGGCCAACCCCTTCTCCGGCTTCGATGCGAGCTTTCTTCTGTTTCTGCCCGTCCGTATCAAATGTCAATGCAGTCACTTTCCCGCTCCCTTGCATTGCCACGACATAGAAAACTGGTAGACATGGGTTGGTGGAGGTGGGAAGTAAGCGGGTATGAGGTGGCTTTACTTACAGGCCTGCTCTCGAGCCTCAACCGCTTCATGAAAGATCGTTTGGGTTTAGCTTCCTCAACACCGATGCCAGGCTGCGACGACTTGGTTGTCTCCTCTGATCGTCTCTGAGAGTTGGGTGGTGTGCTAGCCCCTGATTGCCTCCTGGAACTGACCGGAGAGCTAGTACGGATTTGGGGAATGCTCTCATCATCGTGTCTCGTGCCGGCCGTGGTAAAGCTTTCGCTGCTGGGCTTCTCGAGAAGGGGCGGGCGTCTCTGTAGAGATTTCACATGCGCGAGCTCGCTGGCGCGGGGACTCAGGAGCGGCCTGCTGGCGGGTCGACCAGACGGTGTGGCGGCGGACGAGGGCGTGCTCTCGCCGCTCGGCCCGAAGTGGAAGTACGATCGTCGCTGCGTCTGCTGCGCGTCCGATTCTTTACCCGGCCACGGCCTAGTCAGGGGAGGCTTGGGCTTGGCCCCCGTCTGCTCCGTGAGCGCGAGCATGGACTCGCTGTCGGTGCTGTTCGTGCGGCGCGGCAAGTAGAGGTTTGGTTGCTGTAGGCTCTGTACGTGGGCCTGCTCGCTCAAGTACGGGCTGGCGAGCGGCGGTAGCTGCCGCGGTTTCGTCGCCGCTGGAGGTGACGGGCTGTCGAGCGGCGTCTGGGACGAGCTCTCCAGCTCGTCCGGCGTCCGGCCGCTCGAGGTCTCCTTAGCGGAGCGCTTGTGCCATTTTAAGCTCGGCCACGTGTTGGAGTCGGCCTTCCTGGCGGGGGGGCTCTTGACGATCTCGCGCTCCGCCCAGTAACCCGCGGGAAACCAAACCCATTCGTAGCCCTCCCGGGGAGAGCGAGGGGGGTCGTATACTTGCGGTTTCGGATTGGTCGCGTATGCATGGGACAGCCCCTCTCGGAGGCTTCGTTTGGCGGTTAGAGCTCGCCCGGCACCCACGCCTAAAGTCAGAGGTGGGTTTGCATATGCTTGCATGTTGGCATGGGATACGGAAGCCGGGTTGCTCATGGGGCCATCGACGCCGAAGACGACGCGCGTACCGGACTAGCTACTACTGTTTCTCCTGTGTCTTGGCCGCTCCTGCGTCCCGGGACTGACTTCGTCACTGTGACTGCGCATGCTGAATTGGTCCTTCTCCCTGTGTAGAGGACTGACAGCTGGAAAAAGGACAATATTAACTGTTAATCTAGGAGTATGTTCTAGTCAAAGAGTATGGTATGCAAGCAGAAAAAAAGGCTCATTGTAGGTGGCTTCTTAGGTGGAGGTTGCCCATAGGTAGGTTTCTGTGGCCTAAATGGCCTAAAGAAATTACTTTCGTGGAGCAAAACAGATGGTATGAATATTTTATAAAAGCATACTAGGAATCTGTACCTGCTGGGTACCTACATATATTTCAGGTGGTGGGCTCGAACACTTGCCACTGCTGTTGTGTCAGTCGATATTGCGGTCTGGCGTATGAAGCTGGCAAGAACACACTTCCAAGGTTGGGGGAAACAACAACAATTGGGCAAGTGGTTACGGACCCGGAATGCCTTCTAAGGTTATTCAGTGCAGATCTCATCGCAAATAGAGGGCGCATACCGTAACTCCGGGTTTTCTTCAGTAAGTGGAAGGCCATTCGATCCTTACATCCAGTCGGTTGAGTCCAAATACGGGACGGGACTTCGTAGACAGAGTCTATACAACCCCCATAGACTGTACATCAGACGAGATCCAACTATACAAATTTCCCACACCTAATACGGATGAGTGGTAAATTCTGCCCTCGTTGGCTTACGGTATATGTGCTATATGTTGTACATGCGCCTAAGTGCCTACAGCTTGGCAACCCAGACACTGCTATGCCGGTTCTTATGGATTCGCTCATCCGCCGGGGGGAGGATTGTCTCTCTGAGGCACCGGCTCGAGTCTCGTGGCTTGCTCCAGGTCTTTCGGATCCTCGAAAAGTGGCTCTTCATGGCCCTCTTCATTCCAATCACCAACGCCTTCATGCCCGGGAACATCTTTCGGGCCTTCCTCGCCAAGGAATTTCTCCTTCTTGAGCTTTGCGGCCTTAGCTGCCTTCCGGTTCCGGGCCGCTATCGCCTTGCGCGATTCTCCGGTCATGTCGAGCGCGTCTAGGAGATCGTTAATCTTACTCTCGACTAGCTCCTTGACGTGGAACGCAAGGTTCTGGCTCGTGAACACGCCCGAGTACCGGTAGGTGAGCCAGAGATACAATGTGATGGATTTATGAAGGGTTTCCAACTGTCGAAGATAATCTGCCTGGCCCCTAGGATATTTATTTTTCTCGACGTCGAGGAGCTCCAAATTGACCTCTGGGATATCCACGAGATTGCCACCATCCATATTGGAAATGCATCTTGCAAAAGCCTGCAAGACCTGGGCACCATTGGTTTCTCTAAGAAAGACGGGGGCATTGAGTAAGACGCAGCGATCATATACGGACATGGAGAAAGGCTGTATTAGGTCCGCAACCGTGAGCATCTCTTTCGCGTGACACATGTGGAATCGGGGAGAGACCTGAGCTATGTCCCGTAAACGCGAGAGGATGTAGCTGAAAGGGGTATTAGGCGGAAAGTAAGAGGAGAATCGCTCGATGACAGACGGCGGGGGCTGTATCCCAGCAGTCCTCAAAGGTTCCGGGTTGCGTTCGAAGGCCTCCTGGATGACCGCGAGGTCATCGTCTTCTAACGCTGTGACGAGACCTACCTGGGGTTCCTTGCCGGACGAGGCCGCATCACTGTCGGAAGCCTCACTTGACCCCGATTTGATCGCATGGGACGCCGTCCTGTATCGACCTGCCCGACCACCTATTTGCTTGATCTCGGAAGTTGAGATTTGTCGAAAAGAGCTGATGTCCCGCTTGGCCGTCTGTTCGAAGACAACTCGCTTGATCTCCAGGTTGAGGCCCATGCCGATAGCGTCACTGGCGACGAGGAAATCGTAGTCATTATTGGGATCATTGAAAAGAGCAGCTTGCTGGGCGCGAGTTTCGGGGGGCAAAGACCCGTACACAACGGCAACCCGTCTCCCCGTCTCCTTCTCAATTTGCTTCTTCAGGGCATGAATGCCGACTCGAGAAAAACTGACAACAGCGTCGCCTTTCTGCAAGTGCTTCCAATTGCCCTTCAAGCTTTCGTCCATAGTCTGCAACGGACTTAGACGCTGATAACGGTGGACCTCTAGCTTATCTCCTGTCGTCCTACATATGGACTGGATCAACTCCACGGCCCGCTCCTCGCCGCAAAGATGGACTTCTTTGGCCTGGACACCAAGAACTGCCTGGGTCCAGGCCCAACCTCGCTCGGCGTCTCCGATCATCTGGATCTCGTCGATCACGGCGACATCGACTAGATGGTTCAGAGGCGTCATCTCCACGGTACAACTCCGAAAGTAGAGATCTTCGCCCTCGGGTATACGCTGCTCCTCGCCCGTGACGAGGGCACACTTCTTGCCTTTGGCTGTGAAGCGAGAGTAAACTTCATGTGCCAGTAGTCGGAGCGGGCCAGCATAAATGCCAGATCGCGCTTCTTTAAGGGCTTTCAACGCGTTGTACGTCTTGCCAGAGTTCGTGGGCCCGACATGGAGATGGATGGTGCGCTGCAAAGCCCGCGTGGCGGGGAACCATTCATGGGGGAAGCGGAAGTCTGCGATCTTCCTATGGGTGGCTTCTATACTTTTGGGGAACATCGACCGCATGAGGAAATTCTGGAAAGCATAATTGACCTCGTCGGTTAAGCCGGGAAGTTCGCCCTGCACAAAGGCTTTCCGCAGATTCCAGAATAGCGGATTATCGAGCTTGCCAGTAGCATTCTTTTCGCTGGCCAAATCGCAGGCTTTTTCTATTGCAGTCCTGAACAACATAACCTCTCGGTCGAAGTCAAGCTTTGATGGGAGACCAAATGCTTTGTACTCCTCTCGTTTAGGATCCCATCTTCCTGACCTGTTTATCAGGAAGTCGAGCCTATTAAGGGCCAGCCTGCGAAAGGCTCCGTATGCTCTCCTGGGATCGCGCCTTGGACTTGGAGACGAATCCTGTTGGTTCGAGGGGCTGAGGGACGGCTGAAAGGTTGGTGGCCCCCCGCCTTGGACGAAGTGGTTACTACTTCTGAAAAGGCTCTTCGGCGGTTTTGCTTTTGGCTTCTATAAGAATTAGGGTCAGTCATTAGACGACGCAAATGCGTGAAGAAGCCATGGTCATACCGAGCGAGCCACAGCTCGTGTTGTAGAGAAGGCCAAAGCATGTTTGCGACATGCTCGTGGTAATAATACACAACTATAGCTTGAACCAGCCTGTCCAGACCTCAGAAGGGAGTACATGACAAAAACGTATGAAGAGCCTGAGGAGTCATGTTAGAATGCGATCCCGCCTAGGGGCTACCGTTGAATTCGTACGAGGTTTGCCTTCCTGAAGAAGCGCCGAGACTAAAATTCAAAGTGCTTCTTACCTCTTTACCTTCATAGACATTCCACGAGAGGCCGATGTTACTGATAAGGAAATTCTCTTTCTTATCGGCTTTGCCACGCGCTTAGTCAACTCTCAGCCCCACTTGGCTGTATCTCCTGGCAGGGGTGTATTTGTCGCTAGTCCCCGGGTCAGTGCATGCTTTCTAGGTACTTACTATGGTACATAGATAGTAAAGGGAACCAAGTCGTCATCCTGCAGGCCCAGCTGAACCCCCAGGCACACCATCAAGCACTCACTATTACACTAATAATCCATCCGACGAACCTTTCAATACCATACACCAAAACGAACCTCTCACTACCCTATCACCTCCGCATCTAGCGCTTTGCTTGCATCGGAGTCTCTCTTGAGATACGCCAATAGTTGTCAATACGGCGGCATTAGAAAAGGCTGGGATATACAGATACTCATCATAATTGACGAAGCCGGAAACGCCTCCTTCAACCAATTGAGCGACCGATTGTCAAGATGGCTTCCTCTTCAACACCACAGACTCCACTCCTCTAGTGAGTCTCGACCATTCATCTACGACCATCTATGACAATATGGCGTGTATACTGATGACAGGGTTCCCAGTTCGTGCATAGCGCACAACACAACCATCCTCTCGGAATGCACGACGTCGGCATCGTCGCAGGCCTCGTCGCTGGCATCCGTCATCCTGCCCAAGATCAACCACGAGACGGCGCAGAAGTTGACGTACACGCATGGGTCCCACCACATCCACTACATCGCGGAGGCGCCGTCGGGCTCGGACACGCCGTCGCCGTCGGCCGGCGGGCTGACTTTCCTCGTGGTGGCCGAGTCGTCGCTGGGGCGGCGTGTGCCCTTCGGCTTCCTGTTCGAGATCCGCCGCCGCTTCTACGACGAGTTCCCGCCGGCCGCCACCGAGTTCGCTGACCTGCCCAACTACGGTGCTGGTAGCTTCAACGCATCCCTCAAGAGCCTCATGATCGACTTCGGCACCACCAGCGGCGGCCGCGACGACGCCATATCCAACGTCCAGCGCGAGATGGACGACGTCCGTGGCATCATGACCCGCAACATCGAGGGCCTCCTCGAGCGTGGCGAGCGCATCGACCTGCTGGTCGACAAGACAGACCGTCTGGGCGGCAGCGCGCGCGAGTTCAGGGTCCGGAGCCGCGGCCTCAAGCGGAGGATGTGGTGGAAGAACATCAAGCTCATGGGGCTTCTCGCCCTGGTCCTGGTTCTGATCATCGTGACTATCGTGATTTCTGTCAAGAATTAACTCAACAGGACACATCTACTAATGGGCGGGGCATCCGGAAGCTCCGATGGAGTTTAGCAAGGCGAACAGGATTGCTTTGAGGGCATGGTTTAACGTGTGTGCCTTAGCGGGAACCACATTATCATCGACGGCTCCCCAGTCGGGTCTTCTTCAAGTCAGGTTGGTCTAAGGAAGGGCTAACGCGCACAGAAATGGTTAAGAGTACGAAAAGAGGCACGTTTCAATTGGTATCTGACATGGACACCCAAGCAGGGTGAATCGAACGGGCCTGGGGTTTTATTGTATTACAGCCGTGTGTACGTTTGATTCTGCTTTCCAGTCTCACCCTGAAATTCGTTATATACATATTCCCGTATCATTACAACGGTATAATCGACAAATGTACGTTCATAAGGTCTCGGTTCCCGCCCGCATATATACTTAAGTAAGCATGCCAAGACTGGGTCGAGCGAGGCGAGATGTCTACTTCAACCTCCTTGAAGCGGCAATCCACCCTCCCAGAAGTGACGCGTCGCCGTAAGCCCTACTACCATCATATGCCGATAGACATTTTCGTAGCAGCAGCCAAACAAGCCTCGCCATAGCTGTCGTTATTCTCCTCGTATATATTCGTTTCGCTCATAATTCATACCGCAAAGCACGCCACCCATCATAACCTCGCGACAGCAGCCCCGTCGGCGCCTCTCCGCGGAGCAGCCTGGTACACGTAGCCGTGCGCCACGGGGCTCGTCCTGGCGGCCGCCGCCGGCGCGAACGGCGCCCTGCGCCACCGTCCCGTGAAGAACACGGGGTGCAGGTTGGAGGCGTCGCGTGCGGCTTGCGACCGGTCCCACGCGGCGGGAGGCGGGCCTGAAGATGAAGAAGACATAAACGGTGGTGGATTGGCGGCCGTCGGCATTTTTAATGGTATGGTGGGTTGCCGGGAATGTTGTTGCGGCTTGGAAGAAAGGACGGGCGTGTGGTATCTCCCGCTAATTCGGAGAGCCGAGGGTGGCGGTAGTTTAGGAGAGCGGGAGCGGGTACTGTGGGTGGTGGTGTAGGTGATTGTGTGTTCTCCAGGTTCCTGTTAGAATACTACTTACCGTTTACGGCAAAGTACTCACTAAGCCTAAAGGGGCTCCGTTCGGTAACCTTTATTAAGGTTACCAAATCGTACCAAATTAGGTGAACCGGCGATGCTAACGCATTAATGCTATATCCACATTAAGCTATTATATGATTTGCATGGGACAGAAAGGATAAACGGTAGTACTAATACATCGCCTATATACGACTGGGCGACCTTAATAAGGGTGACCTGGACGGCCCGCTTTTAGGCTCGGTGAGTAAGCCGTAGCTAGAAGGTGTGAATGAAATGGACTACACTGCGTGACCAGGATAAGTTTAGGCCGATGGCATAACTCGAACTTAAATGGAAAACGCAAAAGAAAAAAAAGACGTATATAAACTCTGTCAGTCAGCCATCTTTCTGGATTCATTCCCACGAATTGTAGTAGTCAAAAAGAGTTCATCAGGGAGTACACTTCTCATCACAGAACGCGGGACCCCCGGGGCACCGACACCCCCCAACACCGCCTTTAGCGTGCCAGCAATCGTGTCTTTCACCATATGAGTATCAAAGGATGAGTGCTCAGAGAAGACTTACTTGTCTCGAGGTCAGTCGGCCATAGAAGCCTCCTTCCGTTGGTTGAGAAGCGTTGCCTTATTCGAATTAAAAGACTACTCAAGATGCCCTCGAGGTTTATACTGACGGAAACAGATTACCTACCTACGTAGATATTCACAGTGTTGGCTCCTTCCTCGAGGTGTTACAAGGTCCGCCTCTGCACCTTGATGGCAGGAAGCTGCCTTTCTGTGGGCGGACGTCTTGGGTGATTCCAGTCGCAGCTTTCAGTCTATCATCTTTGTCCAGGAATGGCCTTTGCCTCTCGGAAGAACAGTGATGATGGTCAGAGGATGAAAGCCTTGGAGATTTTACCATGTGACATCCAGCGCTCATCATAAAATTCTGAGTTCTTCTAATGGCCTCAGGCTTGGTCCATTCTTTTCTCCTCTACAGCGGTTCCTACCCCTTTCCCTCTCCTTCTCCCGCGGCCCATTTTATAATAATCCATATGCTAGCCCCTTCTATTAGCAAGCACTTTTATTCGCTCCCCCCTTGAACATATTTATATTCAATGCCCCCTCACAGGATATGTTCTCCTAATGTCTTGTAATGTGCGAATCATCGGAAGTTGCGGTGGATTGCTAATCATGTGCGAGAACTGTAACAATATGAGTCTTAGCTGTTCATGTAAACCCCTGAGTGCTCTACAAGAGTCGCGTAGCTAGAGTCTAACTGTGCAATGGATTCTGTCATCTTTAAAATTTCTCAGTGAAGAGTAGAGCAGAGTACATATAATAGTTACTAGGTGTGTATCGCTCATTAACCACGGTACAAGTTGATTCTTGAACTGTAGACTTATCTTAAGAGCCCCAAGAACCCTCCCTTGGGTATAGCATAGAGATAGAGCGGCAAAACTACTTGCCATACATTTTATTCATCTCGAGAATTTGGTTTCACCTGGAGGGCTCGATGACGATAAGCCCAAACGTATTTGTGTGGGCTTTAATTACCAGCTCCAGCGTGTGAAGTACGATCAGGCCCTTTACGCCTTATACGCTGCACTATTTTCCTGGGTTTCTAAAACAGGACTTGATTAAGCTCATATACACCTCCTTACTCATCGAAAATAGTATTCGAGCCGATAGCTTCATAAGAGCTTTAATATAGTTTGGGATATCTAAAGCCAGTGTCTTCAACCTATCTTCATTTAACCGTCCCCGCAGACTGAACTGGCCGATCCCCCTTTTAGGTGCCAACCACCATCAAATTCGTCACGAGGCACGCGACGATCAAGCATCCATTACGTACCCTCTGCCGTGTACCCTTCGATCCCACAGCACTCACATGCCTCGGAGTCGCAGATTTGGGCTGGGCATCCGGTAGAGCGGTCGGTGAGTAATCGGCGGGGCGGAACTGGAGTGATTTGGATGCCGGAGCCGGTTGAAGCTCACCTAGTATGCGATTGTAGACCCGATATAAGCTTTGCAATTGGTACCTCTTATGACACCTCTTTAATGGGCCGTGGGAAATTTATGAATTGGATGGCGGATGCTCACCCGAGCCTCGTGCTGGGGTGCTACTAACGGTACTCTATTTGGACTTGGCCCCTCCACCCTGTCCCCCTATAGACGGGAGACCCTGTCGTCATCTTCACGTGCCTGAAGGGCATAGTTACTAGTGCCTTATCCGAAAAGCTGGGAATTGCTCAAGTTAGGCTAATTGATAGGGTACGAATACTTAGGTAGTTACAGCGCAAGATCGCTTGCGCTTATTGAACGTTTTGCAGATACTAAAACAGATACGTAGAATAACCAATGTGGTTAATGTTATGCATTTGAAATAAGTTGTTAGGCGGTTGGACCAGGAGGGTACCTTATCTTCGACAGTGTATGCGTTTATAGACTGTGTAGGGGGGATGTGTTTCGCTTTATGATGCGTCTAGAAAGCAGATTAAACGATCCCTGGCATTACACCTATTATCACGCCTTCTTGCTCCTTCGCTTTTTCTTCTCAGCGTCCTTGCCCTTCTTGATGGCATTCACCAAGGACTCAATCTCCTCGGCTCTCTCCGCCTCCTTTTTCTCCTGCTCCTTGGCGTCTTGCTGTTTCTTTTCCTTCGCTCTGAGGGCCGCTTGCTCCTTTTCCGTCTTCGTGATAAGATCATCGCTGTGCTCCCAGAGCTTCTTTGCGATTTCCTCGCCTTTTACGTCTACCCTGGCGAAGTCGACTTCCCTGCACTCCTTGATAAGCCTGCCGCCGGGTTCTCTCCTTAAACTCGACTCCATCACGGCGTATAAGATAGACTGGGCACCCATCTCGGGGCTCTTTAAGAAGAGCCAAGGTAGGAAGTAGGTAGCAAGGTAGACACAGAGCCCCCACATTGTTCCACGCGTGAGCCACCGTCGCATGCCTAGTGTGCGCGAGTACCCGGGATCCACGAAGATGACTCGGGCGTTCATCGGTAGTTCGTCCGGTCTCTTGTATGCGTCCAGATGTTTCTGGAAAGCCTGCCCGAAGACCATGAGGGCCAACTTGCTCCTGGCATAAGCCTTGCTCGGCGTCCATTTCTTCTTGTCCAATCCCTCGCTGAGCGGCGGGGATGAGATGTATGAGGAGCAGGTCGGGAGGATGACGCGCACGTCGCGGTCGAACGGCTGTGCTCGGAGCGCCGGGCTCAGTATTCCCAGGAGGTGGAAGTTGGCAAGGTAGTTGACCATCCACGTCTCCTCGATGCCTTCGCTCGTCTGGATGCGTTTCTTTCCGGGAGGTGTAAGAGTTGCGGCGCATAGGATAATCATGTCCAACCGCCGAGGCGGAGCGTTGTCAATCCACTTCGTCGCAAACTGTCGAATGCTGTGTAATGACGAAAGGTCGACCTGTTCGACATAGATCATCTGGTTGTTGGTCTGTTTGCGCAAATCGCCGACGTAATCGGCCAGAAAGGGGTTAGACGGCGGCAACCGGGTAAGTAGCACGATCTGCGCGCCTCGTTGCGCCAGTTCCTTGGTCACAACGGCTCCTATGCCTGACGTCCCACCAGTGATCATCACAACTTTCCCGTGCATCTTTGTTTCTACCGGGTTCGCCATGCCGCTGCTGTACGCCTTGAGAAAATATAGGGTGGCAGTGATGGCGACGATCTGGAATACCAGCCATGGATCCCTCACCCACTGTGGCACCCATGACGGGAAACCGTTCTCGAGGACCTCTTCTATGAATGGGAGGACCATGATGAATGGCGTATTTAAAAAGAGGCAGTGTGTATATAGATATACCAACCTGTCATATCATCATTGTTATTATGTGAAATCAAAACCCGGGGGCTCAAGGACTTCAGGCTCGTGGGAAAGGGGTTCTCGGCCGGAAGCTGCAAGAAATAAGAAATTCCCAAAAGGAAGGAAGGCTGAGCAGGCGGCTACGTAATGCCACACGGGTCCACATTTTAAAGCTCAAGCTTGGCTTCCAAGCCTTTCAATTCTCTGTCGCTGCGGCTCCCACGCTAAGGGACCGACGGCCGGACCCACATTCGCCGCCTCATGCACCTGCACCTATCACATCTACCTAGCCCCCCTACAAACTTCATCACCGTCATAATCTTGATCGGCTGGACATAATCTAGAAATACTCAGTCGACTCTACGACACAGGCGGCCTCACAAGGAGATAAAAGGTTCATCGCAGAATGCCCGCTACCATGACGGATCGTGAAAGGTATCATGATCCATACGAGGATGATCCTGAATATGATATCCCACTCCAAGATAGGCGACCATTCGGGTCAGGGCTGAAGCGTAAACAAGTCGTCTTCGTTCCGGCTTCATCTGGGAACCTCAATACGACAGAGGAGTGTACCGATCTGAAGCCGTCCAGGTCCATCTCGGACCTCTATTTGAGTCTGGTCTTGCCTAAGAACGGTACTCGAGATACTTCAAGGGCAGCCTCAGAACCGGGTAGGCCTACCGTGTGCGAAGTCTGCAATTTACCCCTAGATGAGAGCCGAGCAGTACCAAGTGAGATCAAAACAACCACAAGGCCGCACGAGGCATCGCTTGCTCACCAGGTATGCATGGCGCATTCGCACCCGCCTTCGGCGCTCGACCGCTCGCGTATGGGCATGAGCGTCCTCCAGTCGCAGGGCTGGGACCCGGATGCGAGAAGAGGTCTCGGGGCTTCCCAGCAAGGCATACAGTTTCCCCTCAAAGCCAAACCGAAGGAGGATAATCTAGGTATAGGGGTCGAAATGCCGAAGGACTTCGCGCCCAGGAAGAAGGAGAAGTTGCAAACGTATGACGCGAAAAAGGTCCGCAAAATGGTGGCGGAGGATAAGAAGCGGCTGGAGAAGCTGAGAGAGCGGGTATTTGGCAATCCGGACATTGAAAAGTACCTAGGAGGAGGAGGGTAGGAGATCGCAGCAGACCTTGCGTGGTGCTCTTGGTGTCGTCGGGTTTTCAGCTCTCTTAACGTACACTGGACATCAATGTTTTTGACAACTACTTGGTATGAGGCCGAATTAAATGATCCCTGTGAGGTACCGCGCCGTCGCATTCGGCATACTGATTTTCAGTATAGTTGGCCCGGTTATCAATGCTTTTGCCCTTCTTTAGCGGTTGAGATGGGTTGATATTGGACTTTTTGGATAAGCCTTTTCAGCGGGAGTGAGAAGCAAGGATCATTCACTTGCGCCTAATTCGTAGTACTTTGGAGATACCCCTATAGCAGCAAAGATACCATGAAAGTTGCCATTGGTAAAAGCGCGCAATGAGATGCGCTCGAGACTCGAGACTATATCCACCTAAGCCCTCTATCTATACCAACCTACGCAGGCACCTAATATCGAGTTCAACCTACATACCTACCTTCAATAACCTCTATGTATGAGGTGTGTATAGAAACCAATAGACCAATTAAGCCCAAGCCCAGCGCATGAATTTTCGAATCGGGAAGTGGGGCTACTTACCTACATGTACCTAGTACATAGTTACCTAGTTACGTAGTGGCCCTAGCTACAAGCGGTCAATCTTGCATTGACGGAACCCCCACCAAAGGGACAGGACAGTCAACCGGGTCATTCACCATATTGCTGTCAGTTCAGTTCTAATACAATATATAACCCGTACATTATAGCCACACAGTTAGATCCTGCCTCAGCCTGCCTTCTTCATATACTCATTCCAGTCTTGACCCGTACTCTGAGTTCGTAGCGAAGACCAAGAAAAGTAACTACCTAGGTACCTAGGTGGTTTCTCCCACCTCGAGAGCTTTGCCTTGTTAAGGCTTTCAGCCTTGTAATATAACACCTATTATCACGTCACGCGTACTTACGACTCGCTTTCTAAACAACCCCTTCCACGAAGAAACCGTTTGCGGTACCCGCTCAGGCCAAATCCCGCGACAAACACGCTCCTTCTTCCGTCTTCCTCCCGTCCCTGAGTCTTCGAATCACCCTTAAGGATCCTTGACGTCCTACCCGGGCGCGTTGAGGGTCGAAAGCCAACATGGGACTTTCTATAATCCAAGAACAGCATCAGAGTGAGATTATCCTTTATCTGGAAAGAGCTATTCGTATTGCTAGCCCATAATAGGGGTGCCAGCAGAGCTAACGATGGCCTTGTCACTTCCGCGCAGTCATCGTAGATACGATACGCAATATTACTGCTGGAGACGTGAGTCTTTCCGCCGCCCGACGCCTTTGTTCAAGCAAGGGACATACATGTTTGCTGATGCCGTCCTTGCTCCTGTCAGTGGAAAGTGCTGGTAATCGACGAGAGCTCCAAGAAGATTATATACAATGTCGTCAAGGAGGATGACATCCTCAACCACAACATCGCAAGTATGATTCTCTATCCTTGCCCACTACTGTCGCAGCGGCTGAACGGGATGGAACAGACATTGAGCGGATCGAGGAGCGCAGAGACATGAATCCGACCATGGATGCTATATACATCCTATCGCCACAACCGCATATAGTCGACTGCCTCATGGCCGATATTGAGCGGAGACGGTACCGGAAGTGCTTTTTAGTGTGGACGACGGTACTCGACCCGCAGCTTAGACGGAAAATAGATGCGTCACCCTTAGCGAAGCAACAGATAACCGGCTTCGAGACTTTGTCAATCGACTACTTTCCGCGAGAGTCGCATTTGGTCACGTATAGGGATCCTTGGAGCTTTCCCGTCTTATACCATCCGGCCTGTAATGGGCTCATCAGAAGGCATATGCAGGACTTAGCCCAAAAGGTTCGTCACTTTTCCCAAGCGTTGCTCGGACAGGTTTTTTTTGGCTTACAGCTGAGATGTAGATCGCTGGCCTTTGTATATCACTAGGTGAACACCCAAAGGTCCGTTACTATCGCCCAAGGAACCCGATACACGAAGCCAGTGTGTTGTCTTCCCATCTCGCACGATTCGTCTCGGAGGAATTAGATGAATACGTGCAATGGAACCCGAATTTCCCTCCCCAGAGTTCAAGGCCGCGGGGCGTGCTCGTCGTCACAGACAGATCTATGGACCTCATGGCACCTCTGATACACGAGTTCACGTACCAGGCCATGGCTCACGATCTTCTCCCAATTAAGGATGGGGATAAGACGACGTACCGTCTGAAGATCAACGAGGGTACTCGAGATGCTGAGGAGAAAGATATGGAACTGGCAGAGAAAGACAAGGTATGGGTGGAGAACCGACACAGACACATGAAGGACACGATTGACAAATTGATGGGCGATTTCCGAAGGTTTCTGGAGAAGAACCCACATTTCGTCAATTCGGACAGCAACACTACCAGCCTGAATGCGATTAAGGACATGATGGCTGGGTTGCCGCAATTTCAAGAGATGAAGGAAACCTACTCTTTACACATGAACATGGCACAAGCCTGTATGGACATCTTCCAGAATCACAAGCTCAATGAGCTATCCCCTATCGAACAGACAATGGCTACCGGCCTCGACGAGGACAACCGGAAACCGAAAAATGTCCTAGAGACCGTTGTCCGCCTCCTGGACGACGAAGCCGTGACGCAGTCGGATCGTCTGCGTCTCATCATGATGTACTTACTTTACCGGGACGGTGTAATTCCCGAGGACGTCAAACGACTCCTGGCACACGCGTCGCTACCTCCCAAAGATGCCGAAATCATCGCGAACATGGAACTAATAGGCGGCCGTACCAGCCGCGGACTCAAGGAGCCCCGCAGGGACAATCCACCTCTGTTCCCCCAAGACACCAAGGCGCCCGTGGACGAAGACAGCTATATGTCTCGCTTCAATCCGGTCCTAAAACACATGCTGGAGAACCTATGCAAGGGAATGTTGGACCAGACGATATTTCCGTACGTGAAGCCGCCGCTGGACCCCAACGAGGAGGCGCTCGCTAGCCAAGGCTCGCTGCGGGCGGCGAAGCCCAGCTGGGCGGGCGCGGGCCGCCGGCAGGTCGACAACAAGCAGCGCATCATCGTCTTCATGGCGGGCGGGGCAACATTCTCGGAGAGCCGCGCCTGCTACGAGGTCGGCGCCGCCGCGAACCGCGACGTCTTCCTCGCCACGAGCCACATGCTCACGCCGCAGCTCTTCGTCCGCCAGGTCGGCGACCTCAGCGTCGACAAGCGCCGCCTCGACTTGCCCATGGAGCGCCCCGCGCCCAGGGCTCCCGCCCACCTCTTCGAGCGCGAGATGCCCACGCCCCCGCCCGCCATGGTCCCCGGCAGGGGCCCCTCTCCGCATGCTCCTCCCCCGGGCCCCGGGGGTCTTCCCAACCGACCGCAGCCGCCGAGACCCGGCGGCCCGATGCCGGCCGCCCCGACGCAGGCCATGGCCGGCATGTCACTGGGCGGCGGTAGCAGTACTAATATTAACAGACCACCGCCACCACCGACGGCCGCCGCGAACGGAGGCGCCGACTACCGCCACCACAGCCCCTCCTCGTCCTTCTCGCACTCGGCCCCGGGCGCGGGCGGCAAGCCGCACAAGCCGGAGAAGGAGAAAAAGAAGCGGAACTTCCTCGGCTTAAAGAAGTAATTTAAGAGCATGCATGCGCGCGTGTGCATCTCGGGAGTTGGCCTAAGTTGGCTGGATGGATGGAAGACTGGCCGCGTCGCTCTTCTACCACCCTCCGTAGCTGTTTGTTCCACTGTACAAGGTCCCAGATTGCTTGACAGTCTGTCGTTCTGCGTTGATGGCGAGCCCAACGGCGTCTTGTTCCAGCAGGGCATCTGTCCAGCCGCTATAAACCAATCAAGGAAGCGAGCAAGGCAGGCGAGCAATCGAGCGGATGAGAGCAGGTGAGAGATTGAATAGAGGTAGCTGAGCGAGCGAGCGAGAAAGATAATCGAAAGAGCATGGCATGGCATGGCGTCGAGGAGTCTTTTTTCCTTTCCCACCACCCATCGACTCCTTCCTTCCAGTGTAACATTAGTTCTACGTACGTGCGTTAGATAATTAGGTAAGGGTATCAAATTACATATGTATTCAGATCTCCCTACCACGGCTACCTACCTAGGTACCTATGTAGGCAGGGAAGGCAAACGACCTCCCCATCGCCCACTTATTTATTTAGCTCCGACAGCCCCGAAAGAAGAGCCAGAGGTTAATCAAGCAGGAGTGTCACGTGCCAACTGCAGGTCTAGTGAAGCTTCTTTGTTAGGCGGGCGAGCTACCTACCTCTATATAACTCCTAACTGTCCTGCCTACATAGTAGCTACGTATCTGGACAACTTCGGGCTGTCGGCTTGCGAGGTCTTTGCAAAAAAAGAACAAAGGGGAAGGAAGGGGACGGGCGCGGATCGGCGGTGTACCGGCGGGCAAACTTGCCGTAGTGCCCTTGTAATCTCCTCTCCGCCAATGGATGCCCGTCTGTTCTGCGTAGGTATGCGTGGATGGACGGTCTGGGGATGTAGAATCTCCGACTAGTCCCCTCATGTTCCACTTCCCGCAGACGGGGCGTGTGTCTGGACTTTGTTATTTCAGTGGCGCGGACTGGGAGCACACATATTGACGGCGTGCGCAGCAAACTACAGCAGGTTCTTCACGAAACCACATATACGACGGGCTCCCATCGGCAAATCGTAGCCTCTTCCCACCACAAAAGTAATCTGTTCATTCGTCATTAGCATCTATCTGTTTAATCTAGCTAGGTAGCTAGCCATCGTGCCATCACTCGCGTATTCAGGCAGAAAGGAGTCAGCCGGCTTGGTCTCCTTGTTTTCGCCATTGAAGAATGGTTTTAGGCGGAACCGCGCCAGGATATGGCCAGCTAGCTCTTGGCCAGGTTTGCAGTAGACCCAGCGGTTTTGAATAGGCCAGTTACACTAATATACGCTTTTCGTGCTCCGTCAAGAAAGACGCGATCTCTTTTCCCCCCCGTCTCTCCTCTCCTCTCTCTTATTCCGTCCGTTTCCGGCAGTGCGAGCCTAGCTTCAATATCCACCCCCTCTATTAGGCGACCCTCCAGCTACTGAGCGTAAACAGCTATGGCTTAAAAATGCAGCTCATACGTACATCGCTGTGTAAGGGTGGGTGCCCATCAGCTATCGGATCTAATCGGAGCTGTCATACTCCTAGTTGCGACGGAAGGGACCACCGGCGCCGGGAGGAGGCATGTTGCGGCCGTCAAAGCCGAAGCTCAGAGCTTCGGGAGCCTGGAATCCCATTCCCGGAGGTGGCATGAAACCACCTGGTGGTGGCCCTCCGGGTCCACCGAAGAAACCCGGTGGTGGCGGCATGTTGCGTGGCGGCGGCCCTCCCATCCCTTCCGGGGGTGGAAAGGCCCCGACAGGGAAGTTCGGGGGAAATATTCCTGGTGGAGGTGCATTGCGTGGGTTATTCGCAAGTCCCGGTGGCGGTATCATGGGTCGGCCCGGCGGCGGCACCTGTGGTCCGCCTGCCTGCATCCACGAACTTGGATGCATCTGCTCCAGCCCGGGAGGAGCCTGTTGACGCTGTAAGATCTGGGTGGGCTGCTGTGGACGGCTGTCCTGTTCACGATGATGTAGCTGAGGTTCATCGAAGAAGCCCGGCAGGGCAGTTGGGCGACCGACCTGACTGCTGCGCTCACGCTGGTAGTCCGGCTCACGATCCGGCGTTGCAGGAATTTGAGCAGGCCTCGAGGGCTGCGGCATTCTCATAATAGGCTGTTCATTTCTCTGGAGCTCCTGGATTCCCCTGGAGCTTTGCATCAAAGTCATAAGGAACTCGGCATTACTGTTGTTATTTCGGCTTGGTGTTTGCTCGGCCCGTACTGGGCCTTGATTAGGTCCCGCGTGGCGCTGGCCGATCAGCTCGTGCAAGATCTGCTGTTCCGATCGGATTGAAGGCATATGCATACCCTGTTGAGGTCGAGGGGCATGAATCTCTTGGTTCTGAAGAACGGGCCCGCGTATAAGAGGCTCTTCACGCCGTTCCGGTACAAAAGGTAGGAATTGGCCGGGCGAGGCGACCGAATTCTTCCGGCTAAAGTCATCATTAGGCGGAGGTTCGGAGAACCCTCCAGATGGAGGCGTAGAGGCTTGTAATGACTGTTTTTGGAGCTTCTGAAGCAGAGCCTGAAATGCAACCTTCTCAGCTGCATCTTGCTTGGGAGCTGATGCTGGGGGTGCTGCACCCGCGAGTGCTAGGAGAGGGTTCACTTCAGCCGCTAATGGGCAAGCCGCAGCAGGAGTAGGAGGTTCCGTCTGGCGGCGCGACTCTTCTTGGGAGGAGAAGAAATTCTGAAATCGCGAGGCGGTTTTGGGTTTCGGAGCGGGTGTTGACAGCACATTTTCTTTGGCTACCTCACCGGCCTTACCTGTCGTCTCGATAGCGGTACTCTGACCGAATGCAGCAAAGAACTTGTCCGGTCCAAGTTCGATGGCGGGCACCGACATGGCCTGCGTCTTCTCAGACTCAGTCTTGTCTTCGCGGGCCGAAGGCTCAATAGCTGGTGCAAGGGTTGGCCCAGCAGCGGCGGTGTTCCTTCCGGCCTTCATATTCTCCATGAACTTCTTGAAATCTTCTTCGGTGTGCTTCTGGGGCTTCTCCTCGACAGGTTCGTCGAGCCATTCTGGTTCCCGTTCTTGACGGTGGTCTCGATCCCGATCCCATCTACGTTCGTGTCCCCGGTCTCGTGGTTTCTCAGCATTGGTCTCCCCGGACTGGTCATCCACCGGTGCTCTGTCCCGCCAACTCTTGGCCCTATCAAATCGCTCCCGGGCCGTTGGCGGTTCGTTGTTATTGTCTCTTGCCCAGGGTGCATCCGACCTGTTCCTATTCAAGCCGTTCCTGCGCGGTCTCTCGCCGTCTTCTCCGTCCTTGTCCTTAGCAAAGTCACCGAAGTTGCGGCGGGGCCGGTCGCCATTCTCGCGATCGTCTTGGTCTCGTGACCGGCGATCCCCGCCATATCGATCTGGGCGCTCACCCATGCGACCATGGAAACGCTCGGCGCCTTCCTGGCCAAAGCTCTTACGAGGTTTCACAGTACTCCAACCATCGCTGTCCTGATCGTTTTCGCCACGACGACGGAAATTAACCCTTCCATCACGGTCTCGGTCTCGGTCACGGAATCGATCATTGGCGTCGGCCTCGCCATTTCTGCCGCGAAAAGGAAAGCGATCTCGGGCATCACCCTCTTTGGGTTGCTTATCGCCGTCAAATGACCTAGGTGCTCTCAAGTGAGTAGCCGAGGAGAAGGTAGCCCGCGGCGGCCCAAGGACAATCTCATCGGCGTCTGGGAAGGAGTCAGCATTGGCCAAACAAGGTTCTGGAACAGAGTCAACAGGAGTATTGTGATTGCGCCGATACATACTTCCGCCATTACGGGACAAATTTCTATCAAGACCGGGTCGCCTATTGGTCTGCTCCGATAAGGAGTTGTTGGCGTGTCTTGTTCTATCGGTGGTAATCTTGTTTCCCTGGCCGCGGAGGTTCTCGGGCGGCGGCCTACGTGAGGTGTCAGTATCGAATGCAGGACCGGCGAACGAGAAATCGGGCTGCTCTGGTACATACCCCATCCATTCTTCCGCAGGAGGGAGGGTGTTCGGTTTGAGACATAGTGGAGATTCGCGCAGGCGAAGCAGCGCCTCTGCTGTATACCTTATTGCCATAGCATCTGATAATGTGAGAAGATAAAAAAGCCGACTATATATTACAATGACGTTGGAGCATGTGGGCCTGAAAAGTGTGAGAGCAACAATGTTAAAGGAGGTTGTAGGTTGTTGTTCCAGAGAGCGGGCGGTCCTGAGGCTCGAAATTTGGCCGAGCCCCTCGAAGCTGGGATGGAATATGATAACACCAACTTCAGATGATGGTTCAAAACCGAGGGAGCCAGAAAAATTGATGGTTGAATTGTCGAGGCAACTGACGAGTACGTTGAGTGCTGAAGAGCGGAGGTAAGGGTAAAATGTGCGGGGTGAATGGCGGAGGACAAGCTGATGGGGAGAGCTTCTTGTATGAGTCTCTTGTTGGTCTAAGGTTTGGACCGATCTTCTGGTCTCCGATAAGGATTTCTGGGGTCGGTCACGGAAAATATGAAGGACGGGACAAGAGGATATCGTCAATTGATCAGGTGGTATGATGGGAGACAGAACGATTTCGAGTCTACTTATCGAGTCGTTGTTCGTTGATAATAGTAGTAGTAGTCTCGTCCAACGGAAAGCATTCAGGCCCAAAGAGTCTAGTAATATGGTAACAATTGTTGTTGTGTGGCAGGCAGCTTTTGAGTTGCGGGTGTATCGTTGGAGGGATGGGACGATGGCTGGAGGAGGATGCAGAATGGAGGGAGTGTGAGTGAGTAGGACAAGCTGCGAAAGGTTGTTGTGCTTGATTGATTGAATCTTATTATTACGTAGTATGTAGTGTGTAGTGTGTATTGTGTAGTATGTTTTACTGGGAGGATTTGGAGTCGGCCCTTGATGTTGCAGCTGGCGTTGAGGGAGGCGTCTACAGTAAAGTAAGGGTCATTGGTGTTGTGGTGGTGGTGTATGTGGGTAAAAAGCAGTACAGTGCGATACGTGCAAAGGCCGACTACTGTACCTATATGTATGTATATGTTGTGAGTATTTACCAAACGGGTTTAACAGCCCTTGGGTGGGTGCGACTGTCAACCCAGATGCAGGGCTGTCTCAGCTGCGCCCCCGCTCCACACACCCTATTTTCTGCGTTGTAGTACCTACGTGTACAGCACTTATCACCATTATTACATAGCGAGAAAATACAAGGTGCGTCACCCGTATTTTATGAACACGAGTCGGAAGTTACTCCAAGTTTCGGATGTACGGAGCAACCATGGTTAGATTTGTTTTACTTCTACTTTCGGATTAAGAGCCTTCCTTAGGTACGCACTGGGAACTGAAGCGTGGATACATACGCATAGATGTCGGTATACGGAGTATATCGCCAAATGCTGCTAACTAGATACAGACAGGAAAAAAAGAGATGCAATGACATAATGAGGTCGACGGATAGGGCAAGGTACAAGTACCTCCATGTTCAGGGGCCAGGGCGGATATACGTACGCCCATCCAAGCCATCGCGCGAGAATTCTAAAACGACACGGCATACGTCGTTCCCGCAGTTGTTTCTAAAGACGCCTGCTCGGTCACCTGCATGCCGTCAAGCTTGAAGGGCTTCCCGTCCTGGACCCTGACGGTCAGGGGGCTCCCGTTGAGGCTCCGGATGCGGGCCCCGGTGACCCGGCCGTCGCGCCAGGTCATGTCGACGAGGAACCCGCCGCGGGCCACCCAGCCCGCGAAGCTGCCCGACGGTGCGAACCCGGCGCCGGTCCCGGGCAGCGCGGGGCCGAGGTGGACGACGCCGGCGTGGCTCTGCAGGAGCATCTCGAGGACGGCCGCCGTGATGCCGCTGTTGGCGTCGATCTGGAAGTAGCCGCCGTTGCGGCTGAAGAGGTTGGGGAAGACCCAGGTCGACAGGTACGTGACGGCCGACCGCAGCGCGCCCGCCGCGTCGAAGAGCCTCGCGTGCAGGATGGCCGCCCACGCGATCGACCAGCTGGTGCCGCCGGCGCCGTGGTCCATGCGGTGCTTCAGGAGAACGCGCGCCCCCTCGGCCGCCGACGCGTTGCGCAGCGGCGAGACCCAGGACCCCGGCTGCAGGCCGATGAACGGCGTGAAGTGCCGGTGTCCGGCATGGTTCTCCCTGAATTCGGCGCTCCACTCGAGCATCTGGCCGAAGGAGCCCGTCTCGGGCGGCTGGATGCGAGCGCGGAAGTCCTCGACGGCCGCGATCTCCTCCGCGGCATCGCCCTTGCCGCCCGTCGCGCGCAGCATCTCGAGGTACCCCGTCATGACCTCCCACATGATGGCGCGGTCGCCGAGGACGCCCTGGCCGTCGAGGCCCGTGGTGTCGCCGGCCTCGGTCATGCCCTCGGGGATGTAGTAGCTGTTCTCGGGCGAGCAGGAGGGCGAGGTGACCCACCACCGGCCCATGGCGTTGTCGCGCGTCGCGAACGACCGGATGAACGCCACGGCGTCCCGGACGATGGGCAGCGCGCGGCGGCGCGCGAACCCGGCGTCGCCCGGCCTGAAGCGGAACTGCTCGACGGCCTCGAAGGCGAGCCACGCGCCGCCGAGCGGGAACGGCGAGTCGATGTGGTTTTGGTGGAACGGCACGCAGTCGGCCGTGATGTCGGTGTTGTGGTGGCACGTGAAGCCCCCGGCGCCGTACATGCGCCTCGCGACGTTGGCGCCGCGCACCCGCATCCTGTTGAGCAGGTCGTAGACGGGCTCGCTGATCTCCGGGAGGTTCAGGGGCTGCGCTAGCCAGTAGTTCATCTGGAGGTTGATGTTGAGGGTGAACTTGCTGTCCCAGGGCGGTGAGAAGTCGCGGTTCCAAACCCCCTGCAGGTTCGCGGGCAGCGTCCCCGGCCGCGACGACTGGATGAGCAGATACTTGCCCATATTGAAGGCGAGGGCCAGCAGCTCCGGGTCCCCGGTGATGTTGTACACGCGCTTCCAGTTGTCGAGCCGCACGGGCGTCGCGAGCTGACCGCTGGCACCCGAGTCGCCGAGGTCGATGGATGTACGCTCATAGTATTGCTGGTAGTCAGAGATGGCCTCAGAACGGAGAGCTTCGTAACCCGCCTCCACGGCGGTGTTGAGGCTTGACTCCAGGGCTTCATCAAGGGATGACTCCGGGTTATAGAATGATGACGTGGCGCCGTAGACGAGCCAAACTTCTGTTGCGCCTTGGACCATTAGGGCCGTGTCGTTCGCGCCGACCGAACCCGTTCTTGAGCTTGGAGGGAGTACTAATCTGACCTGCGAGGCGAACTTGTAGTAATCATCCTGGCGCCCGTGTCCCGACAGAGATAGCGACAGCCTGCCGAGGTCAACGGACTGCTCGGTGACGTTTTGTTGCCGAGTGAGCGACACGTTGAAGGATAAGGCACCGGGTTGGCTCGCCTTAAGTCGGAAGGCAAGCACATTTGCAGGATAGTTCCCGAACGCCTCGCGAGTATAGGTCACGTTCCCGTAGACATACGAGAGCTTATTTACACCATTCGAGATGTCCAGGGTGTGGTTGTACCGCGTCGTTTCGTTCAAGTCGTGAGAGAAGTCCAGCCGCAGCTCGCCGGCCGGCTGATAGGCCCTCATATCCGTCGTCGGCGTGCCGACGAAGTTCGCCTGCCAGGTTTTGCCGGCCTCCGTGAGGTTCCCGACGTCGAGCTGCTCGCGGATGACCGGCAGGGCCGACAGCGCCTTGGGGTTGACGCGGTCGATCGGCCCGCCGCTCCATATCGAGTCCTCGTTCAGCCGGATCAGCTCCTGGTCGGTGTATCCGTGGATCGAAGCCCCGAGTTTACCATTGCCGATCGGTAGCGCCGCTAAGAAGTCGCGATCGGCCGGTGCCGAGTACCAGAGCAGGTGAGAAGCCTGGGAGGCCGCGTAGCAGCCAGGGGCGGCGGCTAGGGTTACAGCTGCGCGTATCCTCATCTCCGCGGTGCCTCTTAAGGTGCAACACCACAGAATTTGACCTTAACCCCCAGTCTGAGATGACAAAACGTAGGCACGACGATTCTTATACCTACTCCCGCCCTGCTAGCCAGGGGAAAGTCTCCACCGGGGACGACATCCCGATGCAACCCAAGCCCAAGTTAGGAAGCAATGATCAGCGTATGACTTCATGTCACCAGGTAATATTTACTACGAGGACAAAAGAAAGGATGGAGTTGCGGGGGGGGGGGGGGGGGGGGGGGGGGGGGGGGGGGGGGGGGGGGGGGGGGGGGGGGGGGGGGGGGGGGGGGGGGGGGGGGGGGGGGGGGGGGGGGGGGG
>QJNZ01001144.1:0-24481 GCA_004155055.1 Monosporascus sp. CRB-8-3 | reverse complement strand
AAAAAAAAAAAAAAAAAATAAGCCGGTAGCTTAAACCCGACCATCATGTAATGTTTGCTGTATGGATTGCCTGACGAGTTCTACCGAATAACACCGATCGACCGACGACACCATACATCTCGCGGGACGAGACTGATAACCCCTCCCTCCCATCTGAATTTCTGCGTATGTGCGTCGTATATCCATTGGGAATTTCTCTGTACTTCGGGTATTCATACAGTTGTCCGCGTGCAAGAGCGGGAGGTATAAGAAAGAAGAGAAGGGTCAAGTCAGCATGTACATCTGCCTTGATTGCTATGAAACCAACGCCCTGTACTAGCCAACCCACAATATTCTTTACTGGGATGTCCAAAGTCGTGAGCTGACGGCTCGAGTTTACGCTAACCATTGTGTCCCCAGGACGCCTCTCAAGGTAGATAAGAGTCAGGTCCGCTTCGACAATGACCCTGTTAAGAGGTCGATGCTCGTTCAGAAGCCAATGTGAAGACGATACCCTGAAAGATTCATGAGCGTCCTATCGCTTCGGTGAAGATCTGCTAATGTTGGAAATTATTACCAGGGAGCCAGCCTCTCAGCCGGATGGGAGGAAACCCTTGTGGCTCTGTCGTATCGCGGGGTCAAGGGGCCTGGGGAGCACAAAACATCCAGCGGATGTTTTAGGGGAGATTTTCTATAACTCTTCGTCCTCGTCAATGGTTGTAGTATGGATTTCCGGCTTCGGCGGCGCATCTGCTGTCGCTCTGCCTAAGACGTCGCCTAACGCAGCGGGGAAACTCGCCGACCGATCTTGTCGGGCGCCATCTACATCAGCCCGTTGCTTCTTCAGCGGACTTCCAACAGACTCCTCCTCAGTGAGGGCTCGAGACTTAAGGCTGGATACCGTATCAGGCAGCAGTCGGCCACCCTGGGAAGCTTCTGTGGGAGTTCTTTCTCTGGCGGGGGTGGTACTCGGGGATTTGCCTGAGGGGCTCATGCTGTCGGGATCGGCGGAGTGTTGTCGTTTTAGCTATAAGTACCGGATTAGTTTGCATAGCAAGACGTATATGCCTCAGGGCGACCTACGCGAATCCTGTCGATACCAGCCTGTAGCTCACCTGTGATCGTGGCGTCCTCTGGTTCTAAATTGGTTTTGATGACCTTGTCATCCGTATCGTCCATCTTTGCAAGAGGGTCGACGTCACTGTCATCTTCATCGCTATCGTCTATGGCGCCGTTGCTCTTCCTCCCTGCGCTTCTTCGCCTTGCCCTCTCGGAATCCTTGTCTCTGAAGGCCGAGAACCCGACGGTCCCGCTGGTTTTGAGAGGCCCGAGCCCCGAGAAGTCAAGCTGGGTCGACCGTCGTTTGGCAGCAGGGGCCCTCGTATCGGCCTTAGACCCGGGGAGGATTCCCATTTTGGCGAGTTGCCCTGTGAAAAGCATTAATACAGGATAGACGTGGTGGGATAAAAATATACCCACGTTGACCACGGTAGAAGAAGGTGAAAGTGGCATAGGGCTTATCGGGCCCATCGATACCGGTCACCGTCTGGGTACTAATAGTCTTAGGATCCAGCGTCTTCGGCTTCGCAAAACTAGTGGTGTGCTCGACATCGGCATCAATAGTCCCGTTGCTTCCACGTTTGTTTCCCCCGTCGCTCTCATCATCGTCGTCGTGGGCATCGAACTGCGGCGAGTACTCCCCCTTCTTGATCTCACCGGACGCTATGACGCGGAACATGGCAACCTTGATCTGACCGGTGGCCTCTGGTGGCTCGTCGTCATCGGTAGGGGAATCGGAGTCGGACAAGCTAGGGTTCTCGAGGACGGACTGCTCGTCGGCACCGTAGGCTAGGGCGTCCAGGGGTCGACTGGGCTTTTCCATGGCCACGTTGCCGGTCTGTGCGGCCGACTTTTGGCGGCGGCGGCGTCTCTCGAACTTCTGTCTTCGCTTCTCGACCTTCTCTGCGGCATCGTGACCTTTAAGATCCAAGCCATTGAGCCACCTCTCCAAGCCGACCTCGCGGAACAGAAACTCCCTCTCGGCGAGGCCTCCTCCCTCGCTTTCGGGAACCTGGACCCAACGACTATTGACCCAGGTCTCTTCACCAGGACGTAGCAGGGTGGCAACCTCCTCCTTGGCTCGGCCGTCGAAGTAGATGTAGGCAGCAATGGTCTCGTTCTCCGAGTTGGTCATGGGAATATAGGGAGTAACGGTGTTGGCATGCTTGGAGTGATCTGAGGTGGAATCAGGCAGAGGACCAGCGTAGAGAGGGCGGGGATCGGGATTGGACTCGGTAGGCTTCGGAGTGGTGTAGGGGATAGGATGGCCGGGGGTTAGCAGGGTGATGGAGATGGCGAACTTAGCAGCCTCGTGCTTCGAAGTGTCAGGATTCAACTGAGGCTGTGGGACGGGTATGTAAGTGCTGATGCGGGAGAGACGCGACTGCTTCTGCATGCCATATTCAGGGAGCGGGGCACCATTTGCATGGATGCTGACTGCGATGCCCTTGAAGCAGGGCATCGTGAATGACTTTGATTGACTTGGCTTGGCTTCGCTTGGATTGACTTGATCAATCTGCCTTCGACTCGACCTGACTTGACTTGTCTTGACTTTGACTTTGACCGCTGAGGGGAAAGAAGGCTGTTTGATATGTATGCTATGCTTCAAGCCGGTTGGCTGACCTGACCGTATCTACCGCCACGACAGAGAGCAGCGAGTGCGGGCAGAGGGAATCAGCAGCATGTGGTCAGATTCAGTCCAGCTCGGTCGCAAATTTCAGTAATAATGTGTAGTTGAAAACAGTCGTCGAGCTTCATCCGAAGGGGTCGTTAACGGATTGTAGTGGGAGAGGTGGCTAATGATAAACTCCATATCCAATAAAGTGGAGGTGGAGTCGGTCACTGTTAAGAAAAAGCTCCGCAGCTTCATTCTAGAGTAGGTACGAAGTACATATACACACCTATGCCACAGTCGAGTTGTCCATGCTTGCGTCCGGGTACATGCGTGTACAATGCGGTCTTATGTATAAAGCCGTACTTAACAAAAGCCCCTAGTTCTACGGTACATGTATGTATGCAATTCCGCTAGTGAAAAAAGGTGGGATGAGAATCAAAGGGGGGGAGAGAACACCAGCAAATGAGGGCGGTCAAGCCTTGCTTCAATATTAGAGAAGGTGAATCACACACGTGTAATTTTGGGTGCTCTGCTGTATTCTTGTCGTTCTGGAATTTAACATTGTGCCTTCCCCTGCTCAATGTGTGGTTTATTGCAAGAGCCGAGGGGAGTGGTGGACGAGTGATGAGGCTGGTGGTGCTAACTACCTACCTACATTAGCTAAGTTAGTATACAATAAGCATGCAATAGCGCTATCCGAACCTCTGAAGTGTCAGTATGCCACGTCTGGTGCATTACCCACTATGCTAGTAAGTACCGAGGTGTTATACTTCTGTGAAGCTCAACGTGGTGGATTTCGGTGAGAAATAACAGCAGATCAGCTGGTCCGTGCAAGTGCCATTATGATGGTTATATGGCTTCCAACACCTTCGTACGTGGCTAAAACTCAAGGATAACGATACCGAATAAATGTGGTTTAAGACAAGGCCATCCGGTACGGAGAAGACGAAGTGCGGAACAAGCGTTGGCAGAGTCAATGAGTTGTAAATAGGAACTTACGGTGAGGGGATAACGTCCTTGGTACCCAACTAACAAATACATACACACAGTGCAATTCATTTTTTTCTCTTATCCGGCCCCGGTGCTCATGGCATGACTAAGGAACAGCGCCTGGTTGGGACCAGGAATAAGAAATGATGACCATATTCTATGATGGCTAGCTGTGAGATGAGGGGGATGTTGCAATTATTCCCCTGGAACTAATGCCACAGCTCACCAAGATTGGCCACCCCGAGATGCCCTTCTTCTCAAAGAGGCACCCTTTCCATCGTAGAACCCACTTGCACCGGACCTTGACTGCTTCCAGATCTCATCGCCATCTTCTTCATCATCCGCATCCCCACCGTGCTGAGGCTGGTCCACCAACGTCTCCTGTTCCGTGCTCTCTTCCTTGATCTTTACATCGTCATCATCTCCTTGCTTCACCTCGTATGACGGCTTGTCAGCGACACCCTCCCGCGACATCCCCGAGAGCCCGGCACGCGCCTTACCGGCGAGCCTCTGTCTGTTCGCGGCATTCCCGTTCTGGCGGCCGGAGACGCAGTACGCCACGAGCAGCCAGGCCGCCCCCATGGACAGCATCTCCGCCAGCCAGAAGGCGGTGGTGCAGACAACGAAGGAGAGGATACGGTGGTTGTACATGGCCCAGCGGACGCCCGAGAGCCTAGCCACGAGCGTGATGGACGCCGAGTACACCTGCAGGGTCTGCCCGGCCTGGACGTCCAGGAGGATCGAGAGCGGGAGCGCCTGCTTGAACTCCACCAACTCGCCCATGGGGACGACGAGCCTCGACGTCTCCGCCGCAGGGGAGAAGATGTGGTAGGGTAGGAAGAGGAACCGCGAAGTCTTTGCCACCGCCGGGTCCTGGTACGGGAGGATCGCCGGCCGACGTGACGAGAAGACCACGTTATCCGGCGTCACGTGCGCGTATGGGTCAGATGGCACTGTGAAGGCAAGGGCCGGGTTCTCGGGCCGCGACTTCATGGCGAACATGGCCACCATGAAATTGCCCCTCTCGACGTTGGGGGGAGAGCGAGGCAGGATGAGTTCCACTGAAACATCGTAGGCCTGCTCTAACATGAGCTCAGAAGAGAGGTGGGTCACGCCGTAAGGGTTAAGACCAGCACTATACGCATATTAGCCGGCATATCTTGACAATCCGGACCTTCTAGACGTAAAGAGACGGACATACTTATACTGTAGGTGAACTGGGATTGATACGACCTTCTTAGGGACGTAGCCGTAATAGAAGATAGGATATGCCAATGCGGCAATGCATAGCAGCGCGAAGGATGCTGCAAATAAGAGAACTGTTCCTAAGTATTTTCTCTTGGCTGCTGGTGATGTGACATTTTGAACGGAATCTCTCACGAAGTCCTGATAACACACAATATGTTAATATAACTGATCCCGGTAGTAGCGATTTTCACGTGCGAAAAGGGGACCCTCGCGGCGAAAGCTTCTGTCTCCCAACGTACCATTTCGCTAGGTGATATAGGGAAGGACGATGTGAAGGCGCCATTCGGCGCTGTACACCGAGCGACTCGAGAGGTCGAAGGAGACAAGCCGAGGAAGCGATTAAAGTTGTTGTTGGTGGGTAGGAGCGCAGCAGCAAAGTGGTTGTTGCAGCCCGTTCCAGGAACGTGGACGGAGCTCTTGGCAGCCGATCCGGTGCTGCTGCTGCTGCTGCTGCCCTTCCATTGGCCAGCAGAGCGATCGACGTCATTAATCAGCAGAGGGCCAACCTTACTAGCATCACCGCTCTGGCTCTGATGGAAATCATCCGTCCAAACATCCGCCCCTACAGTCAACCCTTCCATGGCGAACACTACCTTTTTTTTTTTTCTAACATCAATGCTATTCAGATTTCCCCCATAGAAATTTTCGGACATGAATAAATACGTAGGCAGCGAACAAGATAAATAAACGATTTCCTATTAACGCCGGGCTTTGACCATCCCCTAAGTAAAACACCCCTGATCTGACTTACATGCTTCGTGAATGCTCTGAAAAAGTACCTACATAGGTAGTAAGAACAAAAAGACATCCAACATGCTGCATAACCGTCCGCTCATTCATGCGTAGGTAAGGGCGATCTCATAGCACATCTTCACGTCTCAGCTCGTTTCAGTCTTTACACAATCATTTCCCACTCCCCTTTGTCCCCTGTCCGAAGCGCACGATTCAGCTATGGAATCATATTACCTGCAGGTAGTTGCTGGGGACCAGCCCGTTCATTCCGACTCCATTGCCCGAATGGATCTCTGCCTCCCACCATCCGTCGTCCTGGTGGCGAAGGATAGACAGGATATCGCCCTTATTAAACCCGAGTTCTTCAGGAATGGCCGCCTGGTACATGTACAGTGCCCGTGCTATGCAATCGTTAGCTCCAGCCGAACCTTCATTGGAATTTCTCCAATGAAACTTACCATAGTGCAGGATAGCGCGGCCGTCTGGGGTGTACTGCCGGCTCGGATCCGCCACGCTCTGACTGCGCTGTCTGGATCCGTCTTGCATCGGGTCCCTTCCGTCATAGAACGTCATTGCCCCGATCCCAGCTCCCGTTCGTGAGCTTGCACTGGTGCCGGGCCTTCCGTTACGGCTACGGACCGAGCCGTAGGGATCTCCGCCGACTGGCGCGAGCTGAATAGCCATGTCGCCGGCTTGGCTGGGCGGACGTCCATAGTCAGCCCTGCTAGTTGGGCGCCCATAGTCTCCTCTGCTAGCCGAACGTCCATAGTCGCCTCTGCTGGATGGGCGTCCGTAATCGCCCCTGCTGGACGGGCGCCCGTGGTCGCCCCTGTACACAGACGGAGAAGACGCCCTCATGGCCTCGCTAGGTGAGTTGTGTGGGAAGTACCCTTGTTCCGACCCACGCTTTGACATTGTTCCAGTCACAGACGAAGTCGAATTACGGAGCGGGCTGGCTGCGTAAGGGCTCGGCGAGACGGAGTCGCGCCTAGGTTGCGGGCTACCGGCATATGGGTTCGGCGACGCCGCGCGCTGTGCTTGTTGCTGGTTACGGTTGTACGGATTCGGCGATGCCGTTCTCTGCATTGAGTTCTGACTAGCAGCGTACGAGCTTGGCTGCGATGTCTTCTGCGTCTGAGCTGGGGCAGAAGAGTACGGAGTCGGCGACGCAGCCTTCTGTGCTTGGTTCTGGCTCATGCTGTACGCGCTTGGCTGCGTCGTCTTCGGCGTTTGCGCTTGGTTAGCAGAGTACGGTGTCGGCGACGCATCTTTCCGCGCTTGGTTATTACGAATACTATATGTACTAGGCGACGCCGATTTCTGTGATTGGCTCTTGTTAGTGCCGTACGAGCTCGGTGGTGCTGTCTTTTGCGTTTGAGATTGGTCGGCCGAGTATGGTGTCGGCGACTGAGCGCTTTGGGTTTGATTCTGGCTAACACTATACGGATTTGGAGATGGGGATCTCTGCGCCGGACTCTGGCTTCCATTGTAAGGGTTCGGCGACGCTGACCGGGGCGGTTGCTGAGTATCTATGTGCAATCCGGGTCTCGGAGACGCACCGCGGGGTGGCGCTGGCGAGGCCGCCCGAGGTATGTCGGTACCTCTGGTTGTTGGGCGCGCCGGCGTGCTGCTAGTATAGGACGAGCCGGGCCGAGTAGATTGGAACATCTCCCTGGTCTGCTCCGTATACTTTCGAGAAGACGCCTGCATAGCCTTTGACGTTACGGCAGGTGGTGGCACTCCAAGTCTTGTAATTTGCTGATCATACGACGGCGGAGGAGTACCCCTGGCTGCGGCAGCCACGTCGCTGCTGGTTTTGGAGCGTGAGAATGCTTGTGATTTGGGCCGGTCTATTGCCCGGTCAGGCGCAGGCGCGGGTGCGGTGGCGGGTGCCGTTGGAGGCGCAGGCGCAGGGGTAGCGAGGCCGTGGTAATGATCGGCTGAGATGCGCCCAGAGCTATGTTTGTTGCCGGCAACCTCCTTGAGCTCCGCCAGAGCCAATGCAATCGGGTCTTCTTCCTGAGGTGGGGCTGGGTTCTCAACGGGTTTCTTGTTTGCATCTGGTTTTGCCACGGGGAACACGTTTTGCCCGACGTTCAGCGCCAAGCTCGCGTTGGCGTCGATGGGCTCTGGGCTCGCCGCCCTGTCGGCGATCATGTTCTGCGGTTTCTGCAGTCTCTGCGGCTCTGGAGGCTGGTAGACTTGGGGCCGCCGGGAACCTGGTCTGCTTAGTGGCTTCATCAGAGCACCGCTGGTAGGTGATGTTACAGGACCACTTTGAGATGGTGATATAGGCCCGTTTTGAGACGATGATACAGGACCCCAAGTGTTTCTACTGGGTGCTTGTGACTCCTTGATGCTTTTTCTTCGGAAGGGGCTGTGATTCTGGAAGAAGGCGCTCCTCTTCTTCAGAACACGCTTGTCGGGTTGTTCTTGAGTTGCAGGCTCCTGCTTCACAGGCTCCGGCTTGACAAGTTCCTGCTTAACAGGCTCAGGCCTGATAGGCTCCCGCTTGATGGGCTCCTGCTTCACGGGTTCCTGCTTTACGGGAGACATATTGCCGCTCGGAGGCTCCTGACTAGAGAGCGAAGTCGGGTTCGAGTAGTCGCTGTTGTCATCTTGGCTTGATGGCCGTGCCGACAAATTCGAACTAGTCGCCGAGTTCATGCCGTCCGTTCGGCATAGCATCGTCATCCCGTCCATGGGATACGGCTCATGCGGCACTGCTGCGTACTGTGGGGCATCATATTGTTGCATCCCATTCCCGTGGCGCCTGTCTTGCGGAGGCATAACAGGGAAAGGCGGCTTTTGTGGAGGTTGAGCCTGTTCCCTAGCCGATGCTCTAGTAGGATCATGGCGTCCCATGTCCCTACCATGGGGTGGGGCTGGATCATAGTAAGGTCGGTATCGCTGCACTGCATTCGTTTGATACACGTCTTGCGGATGCCTGTCTTGCGGATGTCTATCTTGTGAGTGCCTATCTTGCGCGTGCCTATCGTGCAGACGCCTCTCTTGTGGATGTCTATCTTGTGGGGGAATTTCTTGTGGCTGACGATCGCGTAGGTGTCTCTCCTGTAGCTGTCTGGGCTGAGGAGGTATATCTTGCGGATGCCGGTCTTGCAGATGTCTCTCCTGTGGATGTCTATCTGGTGGAGGGATTTCTTGCGGCTGACGATCACGTAGGTGTCTCTCCTGTAGCTGTCTGGCCTGCGGAGGCAAATCTTGCGGGGGTATGACTGGAACAGCGGCCTGCTGCGAAGGTGGAATTGCCTCGCTGCTGGATGCTCCAGCGGGGTCATGATGGCCGAGATCCCTAGCAAGAGCTGAATTCGGGTCATGGTGAGATTCATACGTAGACGGCTGTGGCGACGAGGTACGGAAAGCTGGGTTTATGCTTCGTGGGAATTGTGCTACCGAGTAGTTCTCCTCTTCCACCGGCTCCGGTTGAGGCTCGTCGACGTCGCCGCGGCAGAAGTTAATATACTTCGGAGGGTCCGGGATCTCTTGGCCCGTTCCCTTCTCCTTGATGAAATAGACGATATCATCCTCCACGTCCATCTTTTCTAGGGATAGTCGGATCTTCTCGCAAGACGCATCATCGCTCACACAGACCGTAGATGAAATGTTGGCGAAAGTCCATAAACTGCTCTTCGTGAAGTCCAGTCTCTCCTCCTCTAAGTCTTGGAACTTGTCAGCCGCAGCCTTCCACTCACGGTTCCATCTAGCAGTCGTGTCTTCGAGGGCCTTGACCGCGTTCTCGTACTCCGTATTCGTCGTAGCGACACTGATTTGGGTCTTTTCCAGCTTGGCTTTATTCTTCCGCTCTTCTTGGCCCATGACCATGTGTCCCTGTGCAAGGTAGCCTTTGATCTTCAAACACTCTTGCTCGTAACGATCGCGCGTCTAGGCAAAAGCCAATGTTAGCAGAGAGAGGGATATAGCGAGGTGTTTGGAAGCGCTCGTCTAGCCCGCTGACCTTGTTTACATGCTGGGTTTGTTGAATTTTGACCTTGAGCAACTTCTCAACGGTATTTTGGATGATCTTGCGCCGCTCTTTCATGCCTCCAGCAAAAGCGGCCAGCGGCTCTTCTAATTCCGTCTTTATCTGGGAAGCGATGCTGGCATGCTGCTTCGCCATTGACTCGACTTCCCCTCGAACCGTATCCAACGATGTCTTCAGCGTTCCCATCTCATGTGAGCCCAGGGATTTGCGGCATAGTGACATGAGCTTGCGAGCGTATTCCTCTTCGATGGAGGCGCGCGCGGAGTAGAATGATCTTAACTCGTCGTTGGTCTGCTTCGCAGCAGCCATCCGCTCGAGGAGGGGCCCAACACCGGCATCGTCCTTGCCCCAGAAGTTGTTGGCGACTATTGGCAGCCAAGCATTAGCGAGTCAAGCCTGCTTTCCACTTTGGGGAACATATAGAAATCAAACGAACATACAGGACAGCGCAACCGACGGTGATTCTGTAGCAGCAGGCATGATGCCCGGCACGGCGCGTCGGAAGAGTCAGCAGCGTTTAGAGAAGTGTAGCTGATAAACCTAAAATCATAGATGTCGGCGTTATCTAACGCACGGCCGCGCTCGAATTTCGGTCCGTTCTCGAGCAGATACGTCTTGAAAATAGATGACTTCGTTCAGGAAAGGAATTCCTGGGTCAATTGGCGGAAACGACTGCGCGTGGATAACAGAACTATGGCATTCAGAGAGAATGCGACATCGATCGGTTATAGTCTTTCAGGGTAAGAGCAGCAGCAATGGGGAAATAGAATCTCAATGGGGCTTATGCAGCTTGGTGTTGACTTGGGCAGCAATGCGTTGCGGGGCAACCGCCAGCTGAGAGCGGTTACTGAACTTGAAAGCCAGGTAACTGGCGGCCCCACAAATTTCCCGGTACCCCGGTGGCCGGCCACACCGCAATTACAAGCCCGCCCAATGGCTGGTCTGCAATTGTGTTTCCGCGAACCCCAGCTGCTCGTTAACCTTCTCAAATCATATTTTTCCTTTGATATTATATGGTCTATGCTCCAGACGCATCGAATTACGCGCTGTTCGGTACAGGCAGTAATGCAAGAAGAGCTAATGAGATACATTCTCGACGAAAAACTTGTCCTATCATGAGATGCGACCCTTTGAGCAGCGGGCGTTAAGAGCCTGCATGTGCATACATGCCGTCACAGGTATCCGATTGTACGAGCTATCAAGTGTTCCTGCAGCCCCTTTATGAGGCCGATGCCGTTGGTAGTACTATCTTCAACGACTTGGCATTCTTAATATCTATTCTTGGAACGACTATCACCGTCATACTATCACTATAACCCGTATAAGGAACCGGTGACATATTCGGACTGCGGAGCTAGCAATGCGAAGCGTAGTAGAACTATCTTGAGAAAGAAACTATTTGGCGGAGTATAAGTCCGAACGGCTTCAAATGGGCTGGAGGGCACCTACGAAATATATGGACTTGAATGCAATGCCTTGTTCAGGGTCCTATGCCCAGATTCTGAGCCCAACAGAATGTGTATTATTATGTAGTATCTACTATCACACCCCAAGCGTACGGTCACGTCATGATAGAGACGTGTATTTGATGCCTTCACAGAACTGGAAAGTAACTCTAATAGTTCTTCTCATGCTAGTATTTTACGGGTTGTTGAATTTCATGTCTTTTACATACTCCTTTTCCCCCGATCGGCCATTACTTAAGCGTCGAGACGGGCTTGAGTCCCTAGCAATGACGATTGGGGACTATTAACCGGGGACGAGAGAATTATCAAATATATCAGACTCAGGAACAAGTTTGTGGTTCAAGTTGTAGCTTGATTACTCAACGCAAAGCCGTTTGTTTACTTTTGATAAAGCAGGCAGAGTGCCAATTTGGTAGATTACTCATTGCCCGCATCCCATTTTCAGCAGACATAATCTCCACCTTGCACGATACCGGCCACCCCCGTCGTCCTTCAGACCGATCTGCGCCTGTAAGTCATCTTATGCTCTTACTTCTTGGCCACAACCTTGGCAAGGTCAGCCAGAGCATCGCGACGTTTGAACTTGGCATCCTGGATGACGCCTGTAAAAGGGAGTTAGCAAACAAGCGCATATTAATACTGGTGAGCCAGCCTAGGGGCGTGCGTGACATACCGGCATCAGCGTCGCTAGAGAAGTTGGCGGTCCATTCGATGAAGGTGCTACCCTCAAGGTCGCCCGAAGTAACGGAGTACAGGCGGATATTAGACAGCACAGAGCTGTAAGTGAGCTCAGGTTTGGAAGTGATCACACTGTAGGTGATGTAGTGGTTGATGGTCTGCAATCCTTTTCAGTACTTCGTCCATGAACTACATGCCGATGGCGGCGGCGAGGGGTATTGGATCTCACGCTGTGCTCCTCCTGCTTCACCTCGAGCTCAGTACCATCGTTGAAGGTCCACTTGACGACGTCGGTATCCTCACTGGTGTCCTTGACAAAGTCGCTCGATTTCAAGGCGGACCACCAGTCGGCGAAGTTCTGGACTGTCGTTCTACAGTGTCAACCCCGCTAGACCCGATATTCCTGCTTCCCGGTGTACTCACGCTTGATCTGGTGCCAAACCTGGCTGAGGGGTGCCTTGATGACGGCAGACTCAACAACGGATGTGGAGGTGGGGATCGACATGGTTGCTGCAATAGTTATGCTGCTGCTTGCTGCCTGTGTTCTATGGTATGGATTCTAGTTTTAAAGTTTTCAGAGGCAGGGATGAGGGGTCAAGCATTAAATAGATGCAGATGAGGTCTACGTAGTGATGGGCCTTCTCGAAGCTGCCACAAGGGTTGGTCAAGCTCGCCGTTTCTGTTTGAGGGAGCTGTAAGTCAACGCAGTGGTAAGTCAACGCAGTGATAACGTCACTGAGGGGCACGGCTGAAAGGCAGGCGAATTGCGAAGTGGGGGTCTGTATCAAGCTCTCCAAAGGGACCGTCTCCTTTTACTTAATCCAACCCCGACTTCCCCTCAACATCAGATGCAACCCTGAAAGAAGGCCGTGTCTGTTGTCTTCTTTTGAAATGATGGTATTGCGCCTAATAGCTGCCTCTCACACTCTAGACGTCCTGGCTTCGACGACACCCCCAGACGCAATTTGCCTCTTCGCACGTAGTCTGATAGATTCGCTGCCTCCTCCATTCACTTACCGTACAATGTATTTCTCAGCTGGACCCTATTCCCTATCGTGGAACTGAACGGGTAGCGCGACACTCGAGCGAATGAAGGCGAAGGGAGAAACATTCCCTCTGCTGAGCGGTGCTCATCCGGCACTTGCGTTTACGTTTGCGCCCTGGAGATCCATGTTCCTGGATAACTTTTCAATGACTAGAGAGATTGTCTCTGTCAGAGAGTGCAGCTGCAGTCTCTAGGCAGGTTTAAATCCCCAAAGTCTATGAGCCGTCCTTAGCGGCAATGAGACAAACCACCACGTCCAATGGGCGGTAATGGAATCCAGACTACCAGACCAAACCAAGGTAGGCTCAGTCAGTATGGGAACACGACACGATATATTTTCACTTCGGGTGAGGGGTCACTAGAAGCTCGTCTCATGTACGGAACAGGCACTGAGGTGAGCCTGTGAGTGAGTTGGAGCCACATCATGGCAGCCTAGACAAACGAAATTATGTCCGCGCCCAAGGAACAATTTTGTCGAAAGCATTTCGAGGGAATAAGACTGCCGTCCAGCCGATGCGATGAATTCCCGTCAAAACTTCGACTACTTCATAACAACCTCCAGAGTTAGTATCAAGGGAGAAAACGCCGGAAGCCGCGGAAATTTGATGCCCCCTTTAATAAAAGACTTAGGTGGGCCCTTGCCGCTAAATCCCTACTAAATGCATATACAGCCTCCTTGAGTAACAGACAAGTTGAAAGTGTATGCAAATTGGAGCATTGACATCAGCTTCTTCTGCCTGCAGAACCAGACGAAAGCCGCGAGGAATGTCTCCGAAGGCGGCAGCTTGCTTGCAATTTTCGTGTTCCAAGCGTTGTGTATTTCAACAATATATATTGATTTCGAGTTTACTGAACGGGGCAAGCATCCGTATTCCCGGCAGCCAAAATGCAGCACTCTCTACTATTGGTGCATTTACCGCTGCAATGGCGATCCTCGGTGGAGGCGCCATCTAATTCAAACAGCTATTCGCAGTACGGCCTCACGCAGTTGATGAAACAACACTTACTTTATCCAATTCGGCGCGGAGCACTTGATTCCCTTTGTACGGAGTAGTCGGTCTCCTTAAAGAAATCACAAATCCGTAGTGCTGCCATTCCCCTAGGCGAGGACGGAGGCAGGTGCTCCTTACCGGTGTATAAAACGTCTCCAGCCCCTTCTCTCTGGGCATTCTCTAATATACCGATTCTTTCGGATATCATTGCTGGTCAATATTTGCAGTTTTTGAAGGCCGGTTTCCAATTACTTCTATCATGAAGACCCAATCGCTTATTGCGCTCCTGAGCGGCCACCTGGCTGCCTGCGGCACCGTGTTATGGGACGGTCGATTCAACGACCTTGAATCGGCCACTGACTTGGACGAGTGGTCCTGGTCGAACCAGGTCGGCCCGTATCAGTGGTACATTCACGGAAATGGACCTACCACCGACTATGTGAACCTCTCGCCGGACTTCAAAAACCCCGCCGACGAAGCTTCTGTCCAGGGTGTCAAGATCACTTTGGACTCCACGGCGTACTGGAACGGCCAGAATATGCGTCGGACGGAGCTTATTCCTCAGACGTCGGCGCCTATCAACAAGGGGAAGGTGTGGTACCACTTCAGTATCATGAGGAGGGACGTCAATCCTCCGGCCGAGACCCGGGAGCACCAGATCGCTTTCTTCGAGAGCCACTTCACCGAGCTGAAGTCGGGCTGGCTGAGCGGATCGCCCGGGACGGACGACCCCCTTTTGCGGTGGATGGTCGGGGGCAACACGAAGTGGAGCACTGAGTTCCTGCCCGAAGTCTGGCACAACGTCGCCTATGAGATCGACTTCAACGCCGGCACTGTGGGTTTCTGGCATTCGACGGGCGGGGACGACCTAAAGCAGATTGTCGCCCCAGTCAGCGCGTCGACTTCAAGGTAAGTATCTGGAGGGAGCCCTTTATCCTTTTTCAAAAGCCCGTTTCAAGAGCTCCCACGGGCTTGAGATGTTCTACTAGTGGGCTTTACTGACTTTGGATGCGACGTCTAGTAACGGCGCTGACTGGCACTTGGGTGTCTTGGAGCTGCCGAGGGACGGCTATCCGGATGAGGTAGAGGACCTGTACTTCAGCGGAGTCTACGTCGAGAGTGGAAGCATCACCACTTCGGTCACGGGTCCTGCCTCCTAGTAAGCCATACCCGTATTAGAAGCGCCTGCTTTTGCCCTCCATCACACCTACAACGGTGACTAACAGAAGCTGGCATAGAACGTCCGATACCACTTAGGCCTGGGTACTGGTAAATTATTGCCCGGCTGTGGATCTTTCATGTATATATTTGACAGTAAAATATCAAGCGCAGGACTCGCATTCCTGCTTCAAACCCCGGAGAGTCAGCATGTAGACGAATAGATATAGAAATATGCTAAGCGACTTAGTCTTGTGCACCTGGTTTAGCTGTCCATGCATTGTCTATTCTAATCTATCTAAGCTTCTTGCGGTGCCCTCACTTTTAGTAGACTAGGAGGCCGGAAGACTCATTATAGCTGTCGTAGTTATATAAATAGGGACAGAAGCATGAAGCAACAGTATGTAAAGTGAGTTGTTGGAGCCCTGATATAACGGTGTTGTGAGCTTTTTAAGGGAGCTTTGGACACTCATTAAGGATCTTGTACTTATGCTACATGTCATAACGACTACCTCTAATTACAAAACGATCAATGACACATCACGCGTAGTCCTAATGTTTATACCTTTCCAGTCCGCGTATCGACGCCATGTTACTAGACAGAGTCGAAACGCTGACGTATTTGACGAAGACCTCGATCCGACCCCTGTTGGAATCTGGGCACTGATCTATATATAGCGTGGTAGAGGACCTCCGTATCTTAAGGGGTTAATGCACACCACTCCATGCTATTCATGCTGCTTCTCGCGATAACTCATCGAGACTCGTGTCAAGAATGTTCTCTACCTCGCTAACGGACAGGTCTGTCTATATCATAGGGTGGCAATCTTCGAAACCTGGCAGATGAGGCTGTGCAACCCGAGAGTCGCCCGAGGGAGGGGGGATATACTCGCTTCTTTTGAAGCATTTTCCTGCTTTGGAGTATTTTTCAATTCCGTATCAAATCCCAACAGCGGATGGCCCGACCCACATAAAGCCGAGGAACTATTGGCGGCGAGTTACGGTTTAAAAAGATATTTACCCCTTCCTCTTACAGACGATGATCTGCAAGCAACTGACGAGGCCAGCGTCGCTCGCCTGGCTGCTCTCCTGCGGCGCGCTCGGCGGCAGAGGAGGACCGGACCATAATCCGCTCAGCGGTCTGGCGCGACACGGCATTAAGTGGCCGCTCCTGGACGAAGTATACCTCGGCGCACAGGACGGCGGGACCTGCCACTGCTCGCTCGCGGTATTATACTTAAACATCCCCGTCCCAAACTCTCCTCCAGTTCTTCCTCACGTGCCGTTCAACCCAAGTGCTTAGTGCGACGTCTTGGCCGCCAGGTTCGGCGACGACAGCGTAGTAATCGGCACCATGCGCCGTGGCGGCGACGGGGAGGCGGCCTACGAGGCGGAGCGGGCGCGAGCTCGAGCGCCGTCGGCGGCGTCACTGTCGACCTGCACCGCGTGGACCGCGTGGCTTCGAGCCCGGACCGCGGGGCGGTATCGATCGCCCTGGGAACACCTGGTGCCGGGTCTACGGGACCCTCGAGCTGGAGAACCCGGCCGTCATCGGGGGCCGGGTGGCGTCGGTCGCCGTCGGGGGACTGCTGCTGGGCGATGGCGTAAGCGATTCGTGAGAAGAAGTTCCCGTTCACTTTTCACTCTGTCAAAACACTCTCTTCTTGTCGGGCGCCTTGCTAGCCTTTAACACATACCTACTTGACCTGTTAGATCTTGGCCTGGGACCACGCGGATGCATGGATGTTCCCCTCGTTCACTTCACAAGGCATATATACTGACATTCGGCTCCGAATATCTCCTTTTTCAGCAACCAGCGCGGATGGGCGTGCGACAACGCCGCCAACTACGAGGTTGTGCTCGCCTCGGGCGAGATAGTGGATGCCAACGCGCACTCGTACGCGGACCTGTTCTGGGCGCTCCGCGGCGGCGGCGGTAACTTCGGGATCGTGACGCGCTTCGACGTCAGCGCGTTCGAGCAGGGCGGGACGACGTGGGGAGGCAGCGTACAGGCTGGACCAGGAGAGCAAGGCGGCGGTGATAGACGGCCCGACCGCGTTCGCCGAGCACAGGTCCTGGGAGGACGCGAAGGCGCACCTCAGCGCGTCCATCGGCTACTCGCAGGCCGACAACGCCTGGGAAACGACCATCATCCTGGACTACGCCGATCCGCAGCCCGAGGGCGCTCGCCCGGCGGCGTTCGGCGACTCCTTCCTGGGAGGAGGCGCCGTCTACGACAGCCTTGCGAACAGCTCGCTCGCGAACCTGACCGAGGACCTCGGCGTCTCCAGCCCCTTCGGCTACCGCTACACCTACTGGACGCTCACCACGCGTCTGGAACTGCGGCTGTTGGCGGACATGGCGCCGCTCCGGAACGTCGCCTCTGTTCTCCCCTCCATGCCGTGGCAGATCATCACCCGAGCCCAACGCGAAGCGATGGAGCGCAACGGCGGGGACGCGCTGGGAATCAGCGGTGGGAGGGAGCCGCTGCTCCTCATGAACATATCCGTCCAGCGGGCGCTCGCTTCGGATGACGAGGCTGTCCTGTCCGCATGCCGCAACGTCATCCGTCGATCCGAGGCTTTGGCTCGGGAGCGCGAGCTACACCACCCGTATCTTTGGTAGGTTGAAGGAAATCCGTTCCGATTATGCAAGAGCTAGACCCTGATTTTGAAAGAGTTCGAAAGCTAATCTTCTCGCAGTACGTTACCCTGGGGGCCCCAGGGGGTTGACAAATGTCTCGTATGTATGAAGCTGACTTTTAGCAGGCATGAACTACGCCAGCCAGTTCCAAGATGTACTATCTAGTTACGGTGCCGAGAACAAGACGAGGCTGATAGCGGTTGCGAAGAAACACGACCCGAGTGGCGTGTCTCGTCCATGCTGTTTCAACACTCACGGAGCACCTGCTATATGGCAGTCTTGAAGGGGGCTATTCAAGCTTTAGGGGTATATGCAATGACGTCTTTTTCCTGTGAAGAGATAAAAAGATGTTAGTTAGATCGGGGTTCTAACATACTTCCCCTGATTTCGCCAAGGCCAAGATGGTGTTGCATGGGCTAGCATTGCTAAAACAGTCAAATACTCTGCTTATTACGAAGCTCTCGACCTCTAGTCTCTCCTGGTAGTTTTGCCAGAGGAACCAGATCGCATCCCTTTTTTTTATACCTCCATGCCAAGATATCGAATCCATGCGATCTAACCTCTCCCTTGGTTTTGATGACGAACCTCTCTAAGTCGTCGACTTTAACCGTATGCCGTCCACCCCGTGCCTGCTTATGCATAAGACCTTATTATAGATCGAGCAACACTGTCTCTAGGTGATCCTGGGGAAGAAATGGTGCTTAGAGACTGCTCGTTCATGAATGCCTCATCAGATGCTCCCCTTGAACAGACGAAAGGTTCGCTGGTGTATTTAGATAGGCTCATCCCTAGGCTCGACCAACACCTCGTTGACGGCGACGTGGGCGGGCTGGCGCAGAGCGTAGATGATGGCGCCGGCCACGTCCTCGGGGTCGAGGACCTTGGCACCCGTGGGCTCACCGTACTTCTTGATGGCCTCCTGGTCCGTCGACATGCCGAGTAGCTCCGTGGCCGTGTTGCCGGGCTGCACGGCGGTGACGCGTAGGCCACTGCCGACGGTCTCGAGGCGTAGGCTCTGTAGGGTCGCCTCGACGAAGAACTTGCTGGCCGAGTAGACGCCGAGCCCGGGGAACACCTTGCGGCCGGCGTCCGAGGAGATGGCGACGATGTGGCCCGTGCCGCGCGAGAGCATGGACGGGACGGTCGAGGACAGGCAGTGCAGCAGGCCCTTGCAGTTGACGTCGACGGTGCGGTCCCACTCCTCGGTCTGCACGTTCTTCATCATCGTGTAGTACATCACGCCGGCGCACGAGACGAGGATGTCTACAGGTCCAAGCTTCTCCTCGGCTGTGCGCATCAGGGATTCAACTTGCGACCGATCCGTCACGTCTGTCTTGTGGACGATGATATTAGCCGTGTTACCGGCGAGCTTACTCTTGAGGCTCTCTAGGGCCTCCGTACGTCGAGCAGCCAACGCCACATGGGCGCCTTCTTTGGCGAGAGCAGACGCAACCGCCGCACCGATGCCGGATGATGCGCCCGTCACGACTGCGACACGACCAGCTAGCGGACCCGTTGCCATGACCTTGGCTGAATTTGCAGACTGGTTCCGGCGTGGGGTTTTCGGGAGCCAGCCTCTGGCACAGAAATGTCGAATGTAAATTTGGAGCAAGCTGCTATCAATCCTGGGTCGTTCAAGACCCGAGCGGCTGAGGAGAGGCTGGGTGGCGGGATCTTTCAGCACGGTAACCCACTTTAAGAAATCGACGGTCGGCATTCCGCGACTCAGAATCTCCACGGTAAACGAGCCATCCCCTCCTTTGTTGGAACCCCTCTTCTCGTTCCACAGCTCGACCCACTCATCCCAACTTATTGGCTGGGTCGGGTACCCGAGCTCCGCCAGATATTTAAAGACCTCCTTGGTCGTGACGGGCTTTGGATCTCCCAGATGGAAGACACGTTGATCGTTGTCCATGTGGTTTGCGAGGGTGGTGATAGCTTTGCTGACAAAATCTACCGGTGTCATCTCAGCATACCAGCCTTCAATATCCGGAGCGTAACCCAGAAGAAGTGACTCAACAATCAGCGCATTAAAGAGATCATACGTGTTGGTCGAGCCAGAGGTGCTATGACCACTGATGGTGCCAGGCCGGTATATTCTTGCTGGCAATCCCCTTTTCTCGGCCTCGAGGATGAGCTGCTCGGCCACCCATTTTGTCTGCCCATAGCCATCAAGCAATTTCTCTGGCACCTCCTCCACGCTAAGCATGGCATCCTCCGACCAGCCTTCAATTGAAGTTGGCAAGACTCCATTGGTACTTATGTGGTGCACTGTGGCACCGGCTTGACATGCTAGGCGCAAGATCTCTCTCGTGCCGAAAACATTGGCACCTTGCATGGATGCGTAGGGATACACGAGGTTCACGGTCGCCGCGGCGTGAATGATAACCTGAATACGGGAAGCAAGATCGTCAAACGCATCATGCGACAGACCGAAGCGTTTCCGGGCTATGTTCGCAGGTAGCACATCAATACGGTCAATGATGGAGTCGTCCCAAAGCCCCAGGTCGAGGAGGTTCTTGCGTATTCTCGCCAATCCGGCAGAATAGTTGTCGGTTGCGAGGTCGGCAAAACGCACGAGGCAAATGATATTGGCTGAAGTGGTCTCCAGGATCGTGCTAAGCAGGAAAGCACCCAAGAAACCAGTGGCTCCTGTTAGCAAGACGGTGTCGGCTTCGTTCAATGGGCATGGCTTGGCCCCCGTGGGGCGAATATCGTCTGGCAGAACAGAGTCGGCCCGCAGGACCGCGGGCAAGTCCGACTGGACAGCCGCTGTGTGTCCATCACGAGCGGCCCGCACGACCTCTAGGTGTCCTGCAAGTGTTGGTTGGCCGGCTAATTTGCTCACCGAAACGGGAAAGCCGTAAGCACCAGTCAGTCTTGTGACGAGATTGACAAGGGCAAGGGAATGACCGCCGAGATCAAAGAAGTCATGCTGTTGCTTCATTATAGCTTTGGGTGTTGTGCTCAGAACACCGGCCCACAACTTGGCAATATCCTCGAGCTTTATCTCATCCCGATGGGGAGCATCTCCGTTCAATGTTGGACTCTTCGATCTAGCATTTGGCGAAGGTAGACGCTTGAGATCTACTTTCCCGGAAACCTCGTGGGTGGGTAGGTTATCGAGCTCGATCCACAAAGCCGGAATCATGTAATGCGCCAGGTGAGCGGCTAGAGCTTTTCGTGCAACTGGGCTGTATCCAGCTTCATCAATGACTACTGCTGTACGGTTTCTGGAGTCGTCTCTGTCGGGGACGATGTAGGCTACCAATTGTCGCTCTAGACCGTTACCGTGACCCACCACTGCACAACTTTGGACAGCCAGGTGATCGATGATTGCTTTCTCAACCGCAGGTGGCTGAACACTGTATCCTCTTATTTTGATCATAGCACCAACACGGCCTGTAATTTCCAGAAGCCCAGATGGAAGCAATCGTGCTGTATCTCCCGTGGCATACATCCGTGCTCCGGGCGATGGGACGAACGGATCGGTATGGAACGCTTTAGCTGTCGTCTCTGGCAGATTGAGGTATCCACGTGCTAGAAGGTTTCCACCCACAAACAACTCTCCGCTGACCCCGACGTCTACCTTATTACCACGTTCGTCTAGGACATAGGTATGACTAACATCCAGTGGCGGTCCCACGGGGCAAACGGAGGCGTTCTCGTCGAACATCTCCCTGATATCGCCACAGGCAATCTCATGAGTTTCACTAGCACTGTAGCAATTCAGCAACCGGCAATTGGGCAGAGCTCCCATTGCACGCCGTGCTAAATCCGTAGTCACAACTTCGCCGTTGAGCCACAGTGTGCGTAATTCTGGCAGGCGCTTCCCAAGCTGCGGGTGACGGTGAAGGACAGTGGCTAAGAGGGTAGGTGTCATGAGGGTTTCCGTAATGCGCCGGGAGCGGAGAAGCCCGACAAGAGCCACGGGGTCGTAGCTCGTCTCATCCGGAACCGTAACGACAGTTGCTCCCCGTAGAAGCGGGCGCAATATCTCCCAGATGAAGAAGACATTGCAGGCGACGCGGTCTCCAGGCCGTAGATCATTCACGCCAAATCTCAAGTTGTAGGAGCGCACAGCTGCTCCGTGGGGGTTACATATGCCTTTGGGCTTGCTGAATCTTCGTTAACTCAGTGTGTGGAGACTTAAGGGAACGAGTCTTACCCAGTAGTGCCAGATGAGTATGACACGAACGCGAGTCGTTCGAGGTCGTCCTCTGACGGCAAGGGCGGCAGCCCATTCGCTTCGCCATTGCTCGAATGGTCCCCGTTCTGGCTGGGTTCTGTCTCGTCGAGGATGATTAGAGGGATGCTGTCCTTGACCTTACCGGCATGGGCTGTATGTGTGATTACAACTTTGGGTTGGGCGTCGTCGATCACGTCGCCTAGAAGGGTCGGTGGATACGCAAGCTCAAGCACGAGAAATGCACCCCCTGCACGTAGGGCCGCAAGACAGGCGATCACATAATCAGCGGTCCGTTCAAGTAAGACGCCAACTAGGGCGTCCCGACCAACTCCATAACGGCGAAGACGGCTGGCAAGACGTCCGACCTCGGAGTCGAGCTCGGCGTAAGTTAAGGACTTTGTTTCATCTTCCAAGGCCACGAGATCCGGAGTGGCTTTGGCCTGGTCCAGGAAGAGGGCGGATAGATCTTTGCTAATATTAATAGCGGGCATGTCTTCCGAGAGGAGCAGGCCGATCTGGATAAGCAGGGGTGAGCTGCTTGTGAGACAACACAATGTTAGGATACAATAGCAATATAACTAGTCAACTCAATGACAGACAAACGTGTGTTTCCAAGAAGAACGACTGACAATATGTATTCTTCTCTGAGGACTTATCTCCTTTGAGGGAGTTAGAAGCAGCGCAAGCTGTTATCGAGAATGTTCTAGACAGCCGGCCAGCGACAAGGCCCTCCGACGGGGGGATGGGGATGGGGGTCAATACGCGGGGAGCTGATACCAGGCTATGTAGACCCGCTAGTGCAGATACACGTCAAGCGTACAGAACAAGGACCTCAGTGGCTCGCAGTTCTTTCTTTTTTACTCGACTGTATGGGTGTCTGCAATGAGGAAGGGGTGAGTTGTTCAGGCTGGAGAGCAGGGCAGGTACGAAGTATGTCTTCAACTCAATTGACTTAGACAACGTATGGTACCGCAAGTGTCAATTGGTAGTGAGTTCTAGACTCGTTCTCTTCCATGCTTCTTTGCATTGGGATTTCGAGAAATTTACGGCTCGGCTACCTGTAGGAAGTTCTTAAATATATCAATACTCTTACTTGCCAAGCCAGCCAAGCCACATGTGCAGCTCCCTTTCCAGACTACATACACGCACGCATATATCGTCATTAATGGCAACGATATAATTGTAGTTTGCCTAGCAGAAATAGTTCCCGGGCTCCAAACCCCCACCCCTTCCCTTTGACCCCAAGCTGCCGAGAACCATAACCCGAGCGGGTCTCGGTCCTTATAAGGCTTTATGTACAGACCATTGGCATGTTTCTCAGTATCTCGAAAAGCTCTGTTCTTTAGTGTATATAATAGTTCCGCGGCGGTTCTAGTACTACAAGCGAGCCTCTCATAACAGCTCCTGATAACTCTAAATAACACTGATCCAATCAAAAGCGCCGCCTCCTACGTAACCGCACAGCGTCCCGTCGGACGAACCAAGATTACAGTGCAGAGATCTACTACCGGCATGTACAAGTGCCTAAACACGTGAAAATTCATGGCGGTTATCGGACCTGTTTGCTCGTCCCAAAGGCCCATCATCTATCATCCCAGCCGCAATATGGACTTGCAATTGACACTCTCCGGTGGTGTTTCCTACATTGGTACGCAAACTCCGTAGGGAGAGGTTCATTCCTGCCGTTAAATTCCAAATGTGTTCGTCCTTTTGCATATAAATACTAAGGCACGTGAGCGGTGTCGTAGGAGAGATCTTACGGCTGTCGGGTTTTGAATGTTACACTACATCAGCCGCACGCACACGTCAATTTAGGTGGCTGCTTAGAATGTCACGACCGTGGGGGTGACAGGAGATACATCTAGTTGATTCGTCGAAACGCCCCCTTTCCTTAGCAATACTTGTGTGGTAAGACATTACTAACTTGGATGTTTTGTATTATCCAAGAACCATGTACACCGCGCGCGATCTTTTAGATATTACACTTGGTAGATGCGGGAGTCGGCACGGCCCGTACCACGGAGTCGGACGGATCAGGCAGGGCGACGCTCGCCGGACTGTAAGCCAGCAACCTCGCCACCACTGAGGAGGTTGTCGAAGATGTCCTTGACGTCTTTTGCCCGTCCCCATAATCACCCGCTGCATTTCCCCCTTCACTTGAGAATATTGCGGCGGAGGCGTTTGCCGCGGAGGCCCTTGCCGCCTTCCCGGCCCTCATCATCACCGCCGTTGAGAATATTGCCGAGGATAACTTTAATGCCTTCCTGCCCTTCACCGTCCCCGTCCCCTCCTAGTCCGTCGCCGAGATCCTTGTCACCTTTCTGACCTTCACCATCACCACCGGCAAGTCCGCCGCCGTTGAAGAGGCCATCGAAGAGACCCTTGATACCCTTGTTGCCCTCGCCCTCATCGCCAGCCACGGCATCGGCCTCGTCCGCAACAGCATCCTCTTCCGCGGCAGCACCATCATCGACCTTAGCATGTTCGTCCATGGCAGGGGCTTCTTCGTCCACGGCAGGCTCCTCGCCTACAGCAGGGTGTTCCTCACCTGCGGCAGGTTGTTCTTCGCCAACGGCAGGCTCTTCGCCTACGGCAGGGTGTTCTTCGCCCACGGCAGGCTCCTCGCCCATAACAGGGTGTTCCTCGCCAATGGCGGGTTGTTCTTCGTCGACGGCAGGTTCCTC
>QJNZ01001143.1:0-24496 GCA_004155055.1 Monosporascus sp. CRB-8-3 | reverse complement strand
CCGAGGTATGCCCCACTTGCTTAGTCGTGATTCCATCCAAAGACCCACTTGCTTCGCAATTTAGCACCCTACCTCGGCAGCAAAAAGCCGTTGAGGCAGAATGCTGTTATGCTGTTGCGCCCTTGGGGCTATTACCACGTATATATGTAAGTATTTAAGTCTATGACCGGTTACCTGAATACACGTCTAATAAACAGACGGACGTGGTAAGCACCTTCATTCTGGTGTGAGTTTAAGTGGTGTAAATGGATGTACCTACATGGAGGAAAGTCGAAATGGTTAGACGGTTCGTAGGGCTGATGTTGCGGAAACCGCAATTACCGTACAGACTTGCCTAGGTAGGAATATGCTACCATGCAAGAACCATCCATGCCGAATTAAACCTTGGCATATGCAGTATTAAGCCATGGCATATGCAAAAGCACTGGCGACCGTTCCCCTTCTGGATCCCTTTGGTCCAAAATACTTAGTAACTCTATTTAGCTAATCTACTTTGTCCCGTATAACCAACCACTTCGTAGAGGAGACGGCCATTGATTTATTAAAAAAAAAAAAAAAAAAAAAAAAGCCCTACGCCGGTAGGTAGGATATCTCGAGGTCAATGAGGTACTGCAAATAGTAAACTGACGGGATACAAATGGTAGAATGCGGGTTAACACAGCGGGCGCCTACCAGTCTTTAACAGCTACGATACCGCAAACAGGCATTCTGGGCTTCCCGTCAAGAATGGTGTAAGGATTCTTAGAGAGTGTGATAGGTATCGATTCTATTAGAAGAGTGCTAGGTACAGTCTATTCAGCAGGACGGGTAAAGTTCATATGTACAAATGTGTTGAGCACCCAAGCTTGACAATCCTCCAAAATCCACTTCTAAGTAGAACATACAGATTTCCTGGTGCAAATATCGCGCTTGTAAAGATAGACAAAAGAATTATTATCCTGAGTTCTCGTCATATCCATGGGAGGCTCTTGCGAATGAAGCTATTATCCCGAGGCCACTTAGACCTTCCAGGTCCTGCGCGACCTGGCCAAAAAGTAGGTTGATGCTGCGAGCAGTCCGGCGCCCAGTAGGCAGTTCAAGCCAGAAAAGAGCTGCAGTCCCATGTAATCGGTATTGTTCTGGGCGTTCAGAATGGCACCTATGATGGGCAGACCAGTCAGGCAACTGTGACACGTCAGCATCAGGACACCGTGACTGAAACAGGACAGACGGTCGAGCGAGACATCAGAATACAAATGCTACTGGAACTCACCTGATCCCTATTACTGTCTGGAAGGTCCCAAATCGTTGGCCCAGTGTCTCTAGACTGCCTGCCTTCGCTGCACAGGGCATCAACAAGGAGACAAAGGCACCACTGACGAACCCGTAGAACAATGCAAAGATGATAATGCCTGCCTGCGATGGGTAGTAGTTGAACGGTAACCACAACCCTAGAATCGACACTGACGTTAGAAGACAGCAGGCAGTTATCACGTTGAAATGTCCAATGCGGTCTCCCAGATAAGGGGGCAGAATTCGACCCGGAACCATGGATGAACTATGAGGCGGTGACGTGTGGTTAGCCTCTGTCGGATGCGCCCAGTGCTCGAACCAACTTGAAGTAGGGAACTATACTTAACTATGGAGATCAGGTAGAGGGCCAGGGTGGGTGGGAAGCCCGCGTTTACTGCCATGCTCGATATGAAGTTAAAGGGTGCCCATATTCCCCACCTTTTGTTGTAGCACAACCGCCATGTCAGCCAATCTTGTTTGGATCGTTTTCCCATCCATGCACTGCAGGACTGAGGGGAGGTTCATCTCATATGCACTCACATGACCATGAAGGACCCCACAGCGAAGAGAGCGAATTGCCTCTTCTTAAATAGAGTGAAGTCTACCCACTTGAGGTTGGGGTCCCATTTCTTGCGCGGTAGACGTGCCTGGACCATGAAGCACGAAGCGGCCAGCAGGACGCCGATAAGGAGGGCCGCGTAGCGGATGGCACCATAAAAGCCGATCTTCTCCGAGACGCGGACAAAGAAGATGGGGAAAATCACGCCGCCCAGGCTGCTGCCCACGCTGGCGACCCCTGTGGCCAATCCTCGCCGCCGGACGAACCACTGGCCTACACAGACGAGGCCCGTCGTGAACACTCCGCCGGACCCAATACCGAAGCAAAGGCCCTGTGCCAAGAATATTTGATAGTATTCGCGCGCCAGGCTCGTCATACAAAGCCCAAAGACGCTCAGAGCAGCACAGGGATAGAGCACTGGTGCCGGACCGTACGTGTCAATCAGTCGTCCGAACAACGGTCCCGGCATCCACATAAGGCATAGTTGAATGGCAAAAATCCATGTGATGTCGGACGTCGAGTAGTCGTGCAGCACGGTCTGCTTGTATGTCGTCTGGAAAACACCCATTCTGCGAGAGAATTAGCATGCGATACCACCCCCCCTCCTTTTTTTCTTTTTCTTTTTGGCTCTCGATAGCGGTCGGGAGTCACGTACGCACTGAGGAACCCAAAGCTGCAGAAGATACAGAGGAAGGCACCTAAGACACAGAGCCAACCGCGGAAACCTTCTTCCGGGGCCAACTTTGGCGCCGACAGACCAACTGCCTCGCCTACTCTGTCCGACGCTGGCAGGTTAACCGTCTCGTCTTCCTTGTCCGACGCTACAGAGCCGCCCATTGTGAAGGTGAAAAATTTTTTTTGGACAAAGCTAAATATATGAATCCAGGGACGAGGTCGATTTATATAGCCACTTGTGCAGCAAGCACATCGCAATCGACCTGGTTGTTTGCGTGGCGAACCGCGGTAATTTGTACCATTTTCCAATCAATTTCTAATACATCGAGACATCCACACTCTTATACGAACCGCCAGAGGTGTAGGTTGATTACAGATGTGTCACGCAGATTTTCAGCGTTTAATAGTAAGGGGTAAATCCCCCCAGTTCCAGGCCCAACCTATATCCAAACCATTTCCGCAAAGTAATAAGCCCAACATGGGCTTACGAAAGTAGAAACGATGAAACCACGGTGTAATATTCCCAACACTGAATAGTGACAAGCCATTTTGATTAATGAACCACTGGTAGTGTACATGAGGGATAAAGGAAAGATTCCCTGGGAGTGCTACCTTACTGCCGACCATTAATAGCCCTGCCACGCCTTATTGCACATGCATACCTACTCATTCCAGCAGTCCGCATTGAAGCACCTCCTGCTGGGCTGGGCCCCATAGCCAGTCAACCCAGGTCACCTCCCCTCCTCCCCCCCACGTTGAAGGTACATTAATTAGGATCGTATCCCTGTGCTTCGGCGTGTAGATCACTACGGAAAGAATAAGCAATTGGCATATCCCTGAACTTGCATTAGCCGCGCATGCGGGAAGTGGGGACGCTAAGCTCGTAAGCATACCTAGGTTGACACACTAGAACGTAAGTAGCTTAGTGGCGGCCGACAGTCCCCATCGGCGGCCGATCGGAGGCCGCCGCGGGTGGGGCACTCTATTTTAATCAGTCCGAGGCTCTAGTGGACGGCCCACTTAGCTGCCTACATATTCAACGGAAGGCGACAAGACGTTAGTCCCAACAGTCATTTTAGCGGGTCTTAGGCCTAAAACGGAAACCACTCAAGGCTGAAGCCTACTGTAGCCCTCTAAAAGGCCCACTAAACCTTTCCCTACGGAAGCTCATTGGGTCAAAATGACGGATAATAAGAGAGCGCTACTCACCTACGGAAAAATTGTTGCGCCTAACGCCCTGTCGCCTTCCGGCAGATAGCTCTAGTATGTACGTTACTCTTCCCGATTACATCAGGCAATTGCTGTATCGCTGATTTATAAGCTGTGCGTTCCGTATTCGCACACCACCCCGACTGTCTCTAAATGCGTAGCGTTCTCATATATACAGCTCCACCTTGGCCAGAAGCCCAGGAACCGACAGAGGGTGGGGGTTCCCTCTGACACCGTAGGTCCGTAGGAGTCTGCCTTACAAACTTCCATTGCCGAGGGGCTAGCGAATGTAACTAGCCGCAGACAGACACCCCAACGTGAACCCCTATCATGGCGGCCGACGACGGCCGCTCCATAGCATCTTACGCTGCCATGGTCTGCGCCATCTGTAAGGCCCGCAAGAAGAAGTGCGACAAGGTGTTACCCAGTTGCGGATACTGTGTCCGGTAAGATAGTGAAGTCGCCATCCATGAAGCGAATGACAGTTTCTGAAGGGAGAGATGCCCTAGGAAAGGGTTGGGCTGTAGGTACGGATCGCGACCAAGGAGTGACGGCGTTCCAGCAACCCTTGACCACACTAGGCCTACGGCCTTCTCGTTGGCTTCGCCGCATACGATTCTATTGGAGCCGGCCACGTCGGAGGCCAACTTGTATCGCCAGGCCCTTCAGATAATCTGCGGGACGGGCCAGTTTGTGGACGACATTAGCGCTCGGTATTTCCAGGGTATCCATCGCTATCTACCCGTCACCTCCCGGACGCGCTTTCATAGGAGCCTCATTACGCTTGGCGCAACCCCGTCCGCCGGCTTCTCTGTCCTTCTGCTGAGCATCTGTTTGGCTACCTCGTCCGCAAAACTTGGGTTGCGCGCCAGAAATGCAGCCAATACTCGGCCGGTAGACCGGCGGTCCCTCCATCTCGCCACGAAGTCGCTCTTGGCCCAAGTACAGGGCTTCTTCCCGCCTTCGGTCCACCTGATCCAGGCGGCTCTCTTGCTGGCTGTTTACGAGTATGCTCATGGCCGGCCGGACGAGGCGTTCGTGTCCATCGCGGGTTGTGCCCGCATGGCATACGCCGCCCGCATCCACCTCTGCAACCGCCCTTCGCCACGGTCGCCAGGTTCTCGGAGTGCCGCGTCCTTTTTTAACACGGATCCAGATACAGATATCCAGTTGCAAGTCAAAGAAGCAGCCAATACGTGGTGGGGAATTATCGTCTGCGAGCGGTGAGGCCCTTTCCCCCTGCGTCTTGGCTCGTGCGGATCGTCTTTCAGGCACACTTGAGACAAGTTTTGCACTGATGCTAAATTATATACGCCGACAGGACAATCTTCTGCGAGGTATCCGTCTCCGATCAGCCGCTAGTCACCGTCATGCCCGGTGGAGATGCCCAGCTCCCGACCGAGCCCGATTTCCTGGAGCAAAGCGAATATCTGGATCCCGAGTCGATACCCTACATACCCGTCTCCAGTCTGAGCTCCGTCGGTGTAGGAGGTTTTGGTCGCGCTGCCCAAGCGGCTTGGCTCTTGGCCCAAGTACTTAAATGCTTCGAAATCGAAAGCCTTGATTCCAGGACGATCCAGCTGCAAGACCTAGATACTACCCTCCAAGCATTCCTGGGTGTGCTAATACAGCCCTGCAGCGGGACGGGCGCAGTTTTCTGTGAAGCGATAGCTATCACCATCAGGTTGGTCCATCGACGGATGCCCCCGAGCTCCTCCACGTCCAAGAACCGTGTTGACCATAAACAGGGCCCTGTTCACCTTACACTGGCACATTCTCAGCCAATCCACTCCGCCAATCGTTAGCGCGAAGTATCAGTCGCTGGAGAAATGGTGTAATCGCTCGCAAGCTGCGCTGGACACCGTGGCCAAGATGGTCGTCGACGTCGTCGAGGCCCACGAGAACTTGGAATTCGTGGCTCCGAGCTACTCCTATATCATCCGGGCCGCGCTCAAGCACATATATGGGAAGACCGAATGGAAAGACGAAAGCTGGCTGCGGGGTGCTGAGGAACGGCTCCGCACATCTCTCGACCAGTTTAACTATTATTGGAATGTAAATGATTATTGAATCAGGCTCTGGTCAAAATAATTGGGACACCACCAATTTCTATAACCCTTTTATTTCACCTGCAATTAAAGCAACATAGTATTTACGATAATAATTTCTTTTTTAATGTTATTATAAAAAGCTAAAGCAGGAGATTCCGGTAAATGTTCCGGCATTTTCTTTTCGACGTTTTTACGTTATATTACGTATAAGTAAATACGGTTGTTAATATGGGTGAAGAGTGTGGGTGGTGGGGTGTCCCAGCTATTTTGACCAGAGCCTGTGAATCTAGAAGATCATCGAGGTAGGGGAGCGGAGTGGTCTAGGTACTGCATTGACTTGAATTTAGAGTGCGCTCCTGTCATTTATCGCCTAATGCCTCATTCTGGTACTCCCCCCTTAATTTACAATCGGGCTTCTTCTACAGAAGCTCATTCCATGCGAGTATAAATGGAAGGGCTGGACTTTCGATGTGCGCCTCGTACTAGAAGATATCTGCTAATAAAAATTGATCTCTTACGCTCGGCAGTCCCCGTACCGAGGCAATATAAGGAAGCACGAGATAGAAGTGGTAGCCCTGGTAGCCATCCTTCTCAAACTTCGTCTGTTCTAATAATAGGGGCTTTCGCGAGTGAGATACGGACATCACGGTGTGAGATTGCCTACAACCCATGTTGCCGTCTAACGTGGTCGCTATGACTATATGATGTTGGGGCCGAGACCATTCTAAGACCCCTTCTTGGCTCGCTCATGGGACTTGAAACGAGTCGGAGCTGCGTTGTCCCTCCGGATCCGAACAAATTGTACGGGCGCCTACTATGGTTTGGAGTCTGAACCTTCCCCAATCCCCGCTGAATCCCTTATGCAATTCTTCAGATTGGGATAATAGTCTATGATGAGCGAGTTACTAGGCCTATTTCTCCACTAGTGACTTCCTTTCCTTCTACTTCAACCGGATATATCAGAGCACTTGCCGGACGGCGGCAGAGATGACGCACCAAGGTCTTCGAAAAGGCCCTCGGCCGGGAGCACGAGGCCTCGGCGCCCCGCTTCTACGATAGCCTCGTACCAGCGACGGGCCATGATACGATTGCTGGGCCCGGCTGGATGCACGCCGTCCGGGAGAAGGTCCACAGTCACGCCATCCATCGACGTCAGGATAACTTTCTTACCCGCCCGAGCCCGTTCCGCCACCACCGCGGGGATTTCCTCGTTGTATCGGTCGATCATGGCGTTCACCGTCTGATTGTGGAAGGGGATCAGCTGCGACACGACTAGCAAGGAAGTTGGGTTGTTGTCGGTGATGAAATCGATGAAATTTCCCAGCCGCGCCGGGGCGACGGTCACGTTCTTGTTGAGTACGAAGTTGACGGTGCCGCCATGGAGCAGGATGATGTTGGGCTTGATGTCCTTGCGGGTGAGCTCGGGCTCGGCCTTTTCGCGGATCTCGTCGATGGTGTGATACACCCAAGCGTCGAAGTCGTTGTTGTCCCAGTCGCCGTTTTTGACTGATCCGATCATGCTGACCGGGTTCCCGCCGGCCCAGAGCAGGCATTCTAGGTCCCGGCGGTACGAGTTGCCGGTTGGATCATTGTAGCCGAGCGTGATGGAGTCTCCGAGGGAGAGGATGCGCAGGGGAGCGCCCTGGCTGATAGAAGCGACCTGAACTTGGGGGCTTATCAGCCCTTGCCCAAATGATTGTCCGTCTTTTACCGCGTAAGCATACGCCACACAATTCTGGTCAAATAGAGTTCAGTCATACCGGAGAGAACGAAACTTGAGAGGAGTTCGCCTGCCCACAGGGCGCCCGGGAATTGCATTACGTGTCGCAGGTTCCTGAAGGGTTGCGTGATTAAGTTGAGATGCAAGTGTACAACTGTGACAGGGACGGTCTCCTCAGTGTTTACTTTCACGGTTAACCAACTCAATGTCTATATGTCTTTTTACATATCGTTTTGGCTTTAGTGATTACCTCTATTCGTCAGTGATAGCCTTATCCGCGGTGGATTTATTCCCGGCGATTATTCCATAGGGTCTCGGAGAATAACATCCTTGCCGTAGCTGCGTCTGTGCTGGCTCCTATAAGCCTGCATGATGGGGCCACGCTTACTGTGATATATCAGTCTTGCTATATCCGGAAATCATTCCCATTATAATTCGTAACCACATTCAGGTCTGCATAATGCTTATTTCGAGTAATCAGAAGCCGTCCCTCGTGGATAAATCGCAATACTCAATCGAATTAATCGGTTCTCACCCTTCGTAAGCTAAGAAAAAAGCAAGAAGTATGCTCACTGTTTCAAGTAGGGACGTATCTCTAAAATAAGATGACTCCGATATTCTAGTTTCCGGATAGGAGGTTTGTGTAAATATCTAAGTTACATTAGATGTTAGAGAAAAGAAATGGGGATTGAATAAGCAGTGAGAAGAGCAGTATTGGAATGGGTAAGAGATCGGACGCTCGGACAATTAATTTGTTCAAGCGTTATATAGCTGATGGCCACAAAGTGTCAGTACCAACAATTTTAGGTCACTGCTAGCCCGCGCGTTGCCCTAAAACGGGAAAATATTGAGCAATTCTATTTGGGCTATATTTTTATTTTCCTGCCACCCTTAACAGCTGCCAATTTCCTAGTAACCTGTATGAGACCCACCTATACCCCCCTAATGTTAAAAGTTAACGTTTTAAGTATAATTTTTAATTAATTATTATTAATAACGTATTTCCCGGTTTTTTATATTTACTTATAACCTAACGTATTATAATAATAATATTATTATTAACGTTTTATTATATTTATAAACTTCTTTTTTAAGGGACGTTTTTTTCTTAATTAATATAATATAATATTTCTTTTACATTTTAAAAGTAGCCTTAATAACGGCAAAGCTTATAATATAATAAAAGAACTTATAAATTTCTTAAATCGTTTCGTTTTATTTTATATTTATTAATTTTCGAAATGTAATAAAATACATTTTAATATTTCCGGGAAATATATAAAAAATTACGTATATTATAACCGTAATAAAATTAAAAAAACGATAATTATAATATTTAATAATTTACTATTTGCAAAACGGATTTTTTTTTATATTTATTAAACTTAACCGGTATACGGGTTACAAATAAATATTTTCAATTTATAATAATTTAAAGTAAAAATATAATTATAAACCTTTTATTAAAATAATAAATTATATTTAAATTTATTATATAAATAATAACTAATAATTTATAATCCGAATTATAACAATGAATAATATATAATTACGGAATATTTATATTATCTTTAAAACGGCTTTTCTTAATTATAAAATTATATATAAAAACGTAAATAATTATTTTAAAATATACCGTTATAAAAAGTTTAACAGGTATATTAGTACGTAAATTTTCGTAAAATACATTTAAAATAATAATTTTTTTAATTATATTAAATACGAAAAAAACGATTCCGTACATAATTTAAATATTATATAAATTTATTTTTAGTATATCGAAATATAAAAATGTTATAACAAATTACGAATTTCGATAATATATATAAAACAAATCGTTATTAAAAAATTTTTTACGTTACCGGCTTAATATATATAAAATTAACGTTTAATATATATTTCGAAATTATTTTTGTTTAAACTCGGCCGTAATATAATTAACTTATAAAAAATTGCGTAAAATTATTACAAAAATCAAGTATTCGAAAACCCGATATATTACTTTTTAATTTTAAAAAATAAATTTTAAATAGGCGGCGATAAAATCTTTTTTTTCGTATAATGATAAATTTATATTTTCTACATTAATAAAACCGTTATTTATTAAATTAACAGTGAATTAAAAAAATTACCGTAAAAATAGAATAATATTAATAATATTAATAACGAAAAAAATTACTTATTTAAAAATAACTTAATTTATAATTACCTTATCGAAGTTAACGTATAACAATTACGTAAACTTAACCGGTTTAATTACGGTAATATAATTAAACTCTTAAAACCTTTTTTATATAAATTTCTTTTATTTAAAAAATATCTTTTAATATTAATTATATATAATATATTTTTAAATAATGGAAAAATTCGAAATATCTTAATAAAAACTAACTAACATATTCGGTAACGATTAAAAAAATCGTAAAATATTTCGAAAAACCCTATTTCTTATACCAGTATAAATAAGCTAGTTATGATATTTCGCATTATCGTAATTATGATAGTCGTATTATATTTCCAGTTAAATTAATTATTAATTTTTTTAATTTTTTTTAATAAATAACCGAAATAATTTATGCCGGATAATGAAAAATTTAATATATATAATTTATAAAATAAAAAACAATTATCGCAATTTATTTAATAAATAAAATATACGTTTACGGACATTTAATTGCGGTTACCTTTAAATTAAATATTTTACGATAATATATTTTTATAACGTAATTAACTTAATAATAATATAATACCGTAAAACTAAAACATATATACCTTTTCTTATAGAACCCTTTCGAACATTATAAATTTACCGTTTTAAAGGTTATATATTTAAAAAGTAATCCGGTTTTCCTTACGTTTTTAAAAATTTTAAAAATTTCGAATTAACGAAAAAATAACTTTATATTCGCAAACTTTAATTAAATAATATTAATACTTATTAATTAATAGGCCGAAACCTCGTTAATTAAAAACTTTTATTATTAATTAAAAAACTTTATACTTAATAACCTTATAAACGATTTCGTAATAATAACCTTATTTTCTTTTTAAGTTATATTACGTTATTATAACTGACGATGACTTTTTTTTCGTACGTAATTGTTTTTTAAATTAAAATAAATGATTATTAATTTTATTAAAAATAAATCCTATTAACAGACGTTATATAACAGCAAATAAACGTAATAATTATAACGCGGAAAATTATTACAAATAATTCGAAAAAAAATTTTATAAATAAAACGTAAAAAATAAATAAATAATACGTATTACGAAACGATAACGTATTAATAAAACCTAAAATAAAACCTTTAACGTGAATTTTTATAAATATCGTAATATTAACGATATCTTAAAAAAGCTAAAAATTAAAAAAAAAAATTAAAAAAATTAAAAAGGTTAAAAATTATTTACATTTTTTATATATTATTATAATACGTCGTATTTTATATAATATTTAAAAACAATAAATATATTATTATAATACTGGTATTAATTAAAAACGTTATAAAATACATACAAAATTAGGTATATCAGGTAAGTGCACGTATTTAGGGGGTATAGGTAGGTCTCTTACAGGTTACTTAGAAGTTGACAGCTGTCAAGGTGCCTAGGAAAATAAAAATATAGCCCAAATAGGATTGCTCAAAATATTAGCTACCAAGAGCCCCAAAGGGCCAAAGGTATTCTATTAGAGGAAGCTGATTGGGTCAAATTAAACGAATAAAAAATGAGGCTTGGCGTAGCTACCAAAAAATGGTTGTGATGACGCCCCAATCATCCTTAAGGGTCCCGATTCAGAGGAAGAAACAACTTTCCAAATTGTGTACCCACTTCATAGCAATGACATCTCGAACGTCTAGCATGGACCATTGGTTTTAGCGTTCGTCGCGTCACCCTAGTATGTCCCGGTCATGACAGACAGCCGACCGCCATCGGTTACAAGAATAGAACCGTTGGTGTAGCTGCCGGATCGGCTGCTAAGGTACAGAATCGCGCCAGCCATTTCCTCGTCACCACCGAACCTTCTAGCGGGAATGAACCTCTGGTCGTCAGACGACTCTTCTTCCGGCTTTCGGGTTTGAATCAGCACGGAAGCCAGATCCGAGGGGTATACTTTAAACGATCGTATGTTAGTCACCTCATACTTTAAGTACATATTTTGTTGTCGTATTGCGTATAGTGATTACTTACTTCCCGGCGCGATAGCGTTCACGCGAATGCCAAACTTGGCCAATTGGGTGCTGGCATGTTTGGTCACTTGCATGATGGCGACCTTACTCGTTAAGTACGGAGGCGAAGACGTCCAATGCCGGCTAAAGGCTGATATACTTGTCGTAAAGATGACCTGGCTCTGGACGGACGGGACGTCGCTGCCCTCTTTCAGCGGCTTGCCCCAGCCGCCTTTTAGTGCATTCTTGTTGCCCGCGTCGAGTAGCTCGAGAAAGGCGGTCATGGTGAAGAAGGCAGCCGTGATGTTGAGAGCCAACGCGTCATTCATTTCATCCATGGAGAAATTGGTGAAGAGGGTCTGGCGCAGCTCCGGTAGCGAAGCGGCCGGGTCGAAGCGCACTGGAGGGCCGATACTGCCCGAGTTAGCGACCACGAGGTTGACATAACCGACCTCCTCAGTGATGCGGTCAACGGCGGATTGGAGGTCCTGCTTAGAGGTCACGTCGCACTGGAGCGGAACCAGGCTTGGGTGTTCTTGAGCTGCAGTCTTAAGCACTTCCAGGCGGCGTCCCAAGATGTAGACTTTCTTGGCGCCGTTGAAAGCGAGAGCCTTGGACATCATGAGACCAATACCTGGGAAAGTAGTCAGCAAGTCGACGTCAGCTGAGCTTATTGCGATCAGTGACGACGATGGTTAGGTGGACTGACCAGAGTGTCCTCCGGTAATGACGGCCACGATACCGTCCACCCGGAATAGGGTGCTCAAGTCATACGCAGATGCCATTTTTTTGCTTGCTGAGACTCTACTCGTTTCTAGTAGTGGTGATGAGTTAGAAGAATCGGCTGCAAGGTCAGTTCGCCATCGGAACAGTCGACTTGCTTATATACTCAACCAGTTCTAGGTATTGTAATGAGGTGTCCGCTGATAAAGTGGTTGGTTGGTAAGCAAGAGACGGTTGGCAATACGTAGAGCACAGAGCAAATGATTGCGGCGACGGCGCCGACACCCTTGTAAGCCTTCACATGGTGCTGCCAGTCCCTAGCATCGCACGAGCTCCCCCTTAAAAGGGTGCCCCACCTTTACCCGTGTTTGGGTGCATTAGCGGCGGGTGCAAGTCCCGACGGCGGCCGCCGTTTGGGAATTTTCGCCACAATTGACTGAGACACCAAGACCCGCTGAAACAGATCTGTTAAGGCAGAGGCATCATAAAACTGAAAAGAATTGGAGCAAAATGTATGTGTTAATATTAAAAGTTTGCACTTGCCATTTATGTTGATATCTAAGAATATCGTATATTATGCCCAATACTATGGTATGTTTATTGCCTTGATATATTTAATATGACTATCATTATGGTTTTCCATGTTTATCCCTTTTTGTTCAATTTGTTACCGTGTAATATTCCGAAATAATAATATGACTTACAGCGACCTCATTCTGAGCCGCACTTTGCAAATAATTAGTTGGCATGGACAGCGTTTGGCTTATCCGGCTGGGTGTATTAGTGATTAGTAGGCCGTTTCGCAGTAGGGGTTTTCCCATTCAATGGGTACGTTAGCTATATTCAAGTCCATTATAGTGTTCGAAGTGGACCCTTATCGTTATGGTAAATCTTCAAATCTGGCTCTCAACCCAGTGAGTACCGAGCCAATAGGAAAGAAGTCGCCGGCCGTCTAACCAATGGCAAAGTCGCCGCCAGTCTAGACCTTCCTAAACCCTATCTCGTCTTATTACGTACTCGTAGTTCGGTGGATCACGATACGGCACGTATGCGAACCCAGCAAGGCTTCCCAACTCTAGGCCGGCCTTGCTCTCGGCGTGTTTCCCCGGGGGCCGACCTCCAGCCGTTGGCCGCGTTCTTGTTGATTTATGGTCGTGACCGAAACTTTGCACCCCCCGCGTTCTTCATCTTTGCGCAACAGACTTGTGATTCAGTCCAACTGCCGCTTTTCTCGGGCCTTCCTCTCAAAAGGTTTCCTCCATAATGCGTGCACCGCCTGCGGCGGACAATTCTACACTCCATCTACCCCGTATCCTTTGTCTTCACGGCGGAGGCACTAATGCCCGGATATTTCGAGCTCAGTGCCGAGGACTAGTTAAGGAGCTGAGGTCTGAGTTCCGGTTTGTCTTCGCCCAAGCCCCGTTTCCCTCTCACGCTGGATCCGACGTCTTGTCGGTGTACAGTCAATGGGGCCCTTTCCGGCGCTGGCTCCGCTGGAGACCAGAACACCCAGAGATCCGTCCGGAAGATGTTGTCAGAGAGCTCGACCGATCCTTAGAAGAGGCGATGCGTCAAGACGACGCGTGCGGCGCCACGGGCGAGTGGGTTGCCCTGCTGGGCTTCAGCCAGGGCGCCAAAGTCTCAGCGAGCGTGCTATACCGACAACAAATCCGCGAGGAGGTGTTTGGTAAACAGCACACCAGCATAAATTTTCGTTTCGGGGTCCTGCTGGCCGGGCGCGCACCTCTCATTTCGCTGGAACCTGGCTTGACGTTGAGTCCTGCCTTGCCGGATGCATCACAGATCACAGACATCCAGCTGGACGTCGAAGACCTCTGCAAGCAGCGGTTTTACCATGGGGGGCATGTGCTCCGTATACCGACGGTACACGTGCATGGATTGAATGACAAGGGTCTAGATCAACATCGACAATTGTTCGAGAATTTCTGCGATCCTCAGAGCAGGAGATTAGTCGAGTGGGATGGGGACCATCGTTTGCCGCTGAAGCATAAGGATGTGTCACTGGTGGTACATCAGATCCGCGAGCTTGCAAAGGAGGCGGGGGTCTATTAGAACTCATTTGTTAGACTTATCCGCTCTTGGCTTCATATATTAGATTTCGAAGTTGGCAGAGCGATATAGCTATTACAGCTTTTCACTCGACATGTCCAGAGCTGAAACCGTATATACGCAAATGCTACTTCTCCTGCATGCGTAACCCTTATCCGCATTACCTCCTCATCCTACCTTTATCTTACTCTCATCTCGATTGATTTTCTTTCTTCCTATTCTTACTAGTATTTTATTTCCTTGCCATAAAGACTCCAATTCCATTCTATTCCACATCAGGAGGTCACATCAATTCGACATCTTCTATTAGTGATGCTTAAGCGGGACGGGCACGAAAGCAAAGACCACTGGGTTAACGTCCCCACGTGCTTGGAGCATATGAATAGAGGCTGTAGGGACCCTGAAGCAAACCCTATTCCACCAAATCAAGCACCAGCCTGGAGGGGGGAAGATCATCCCCGCCCATCAGGCCCTAACCATCAACCCCCACCCATCATCCCTACCCTATCAGCCCTATACATCAGCCCTACCCATCAAGCAAGGAATGGGCTTAGATTCACCGGACAATCCATATTCGTCCTGGACCAACTAAACATGCTGTACCTTTAAAAGGCTCGCAGTTAATTCTATTCGGCTGCTTGCCATCTGCTTGGGCCATGCCTCTAGATCGAGTTGTGGGCATGTTCGGTCATGGAACATGGTCCCTAATGATTAGGCGTAAGAATAGATCTTAATCAGTCCGAAAGACAGTGTTACAGGTGACCGGTTATGAAGCTGGTAGGAAACGGATATAATGTGATCTGCTGAACATCAGCCCTGATGCGTGAGGAAAGACTGCATGCGGTCGTCTCCTGCATCAAGATCCTTTAACACCGAGACTATACGATTCGCGAAAGTCACTTTCACCCATAATTAGCTGAATACATGATGTATCGGGCATTAGACCTTAGTTCCACTCTCCCCACGCTAAGCCGTTTTCTAAACACCTTTATCTGGATGAGTAGATGCAGTAAGACGGGATTCTACTCGTTGCCTGTCTCCACACACATGTAGGTTTCTCTCCTTCGGCTTATTTTGCTGCTACGCTGACGACGCGGACGGACGATGCTTATAAAGCGCAGTATAAATATCCGCGGTGCATAAACAAGATTCACCATAAACGTCAAACCTAGCTCGATCGGCGAATTGAGCAAGAAAGCTCACATCAGCAAGATCCACAACCAGGGCGACAGGATCATTTAGACCTCTCCAGAATGCACACGTGTGTAAAGACCTTCAATGGTCTCGGTGAGAAAACGCCCGGTGAAGATGTTGTCAAAACCAGGTCATGTTGCTCTATGACGAGATCTCCTCTATAGTTCTCATGAATATCTAAAATCAAATTTGAATCAACTTCACCTCTGCCTTGTCTTTTTCTCTAATTCAACCTCAACGTGCTGCTGCCAACATGGTAACCCGTCATGCCGGCCCGGTGCCGGCTCGTAAGGTCTTTTTGTTCGGCCCACAAGCATTGGCTTTCGACATCGGGTCTTTCATTAAGCTCGTGACTCAATTGAATGGGGCTGGTGGTCGCTGGGCTTTAGATGCCGTTTCTGCGCTTCCTTGTGTGTGGGGTCCCCTTGTCGAAAGCGTCCCAAAGCTGCAACACTTCGAGAATGGTCAACAGCTATTGCAAGACCTGGGAGAGGGGTTGCAGACGGGCAAGATATCGCAATCGTTGTTTCCCTTGCCCAATGTCCTGCTCTCTCCCTTGGTGGTCATCGCCCATCTCACACAGTATTCGGCTTTTGTGAGGGCTGCGCTGCCGGACCTCGCTGATACCGATGAGATCCCATCATCCATTGTGGACAGTACCGAGGTTCTAGGGCTATGCACTGGCATGCTGAGCGCCTTCGCGGTCGGCTGTTCTTCAAGCCTAGCTGAACTTGAACGTTATGGCGCGGTTGCAGTAAGATTGGCCATGCTTGTTGGAGCGCTGGTCGACGCCGAGCAAGTCTCACCTGATTCTTACGGAAGCTCAACATCGTTCTCAGTGTCATGGAACAGTGCTGAGTCCCGGGCTAAATTGGATGAAGTGCTGGAGAGGTTTTCAGACGTAAGTAAAGCACTGCCACTCATTATCAGATCAACAAATAACGAAAATGGGAAGGCATATATTTCTGTCTTTGTGGACGAGAAAAGGGCGACAGTAACGGTTTCGAAACGAGTAGCTCCCGCGCTGGTGCAACAGCTCAAGTTGGCCGGTGCGCATGTCATCGACGTTGCGCTGGCCGGACGATTCCATTGGGCAAAGCACCAAGAAGATGTAGACAAGCTAATCCAATTCTGCGACAAATCCCAGGACTTTCAGTTTCCTGATGCAGCGAGGATGGTGTTCTCCAGCAGGCTGGAGACCGGCGGTCAGTACCTCTCCGCCGGCAGCCTCCACGAAACAGCTCTACGAGAAATCCTGGTCAAACCGTCGGAATGGGTGAGAACGTTCGGCGTTCTCTATTCATCCCAATTGACTTCAGATGACTCTAGAGTCACCTGCTTCGGCCCAGAGCGCTGTGTACCGCCGACAATCGCGCGGAAACTGGGTTCTCGCCTCGTTCACATCTCCGACATCGATTTGTCAACCTCTCTGCTACCCGCTACGCTTCTCGGCAGGAATCCAACGCCTCCACTCGGAGAGCTATCGAACGATCGTATTGCCGTCATCGGAATGTCCTGTCACGTTCCTGGCGGCGAAGACCTTGGAGAGTTCTGGAAGATGTTGTGCAGCGGTCGGTCTCAGCACATCGAGATTCCACCCGAGCGTTTCGGCATGGAAACCCCGTGGAGGGAGCTTGAGCCGAATCGTAAGTGGTACGGCAACTTCATCCAAGACTATGACACTTTCGACCACAAATTCTTTAAAAAGAGCCCGCGCGAAATGGCGTCAACAGACCCGCAACATCGGTTGCTTCTAAAACTTGCGTATCAGGCTGTCGAGCAGTCCGGGTACTTTGGCGTTCCAGATTTTGATAAGCATGTTGGATGTTATATGGGAGTTGGAAACGTCGATTATGACCGTAATATTGCCTGCTATCCGGCCAACGCTTATTCGGCCACGGGAAACCTAAGAGCGTTTAACGCAGGCAAAATCAGTCACTACTTTGGTTGGACCGGTCCGAGTGTGACGGTTGATACCGCCTGCTCTTCCTCCTGCGTGGCGATCCACCAGGCCTGCCGCGCCATTATTCATGGCGAGTGCACTGCCGCGCTTGCGGGTGGCGTTAACGTACTCACCAACCCCGACTGGTTTCACAACTTGGCAGGCGCTTCTTTTCTCAGTCCCACTGGACAGTGCAAGCCATTCGATGCAAGAGGGGACGGATATTGTCGCGGAGAAGGTGCCGGTGTGGTTTTCCTGAAACGACTCTCCTCCGCTATTGCCGACGGCGACCAGGTGTTCGGCGTGATAGCGAGCTCACGCGTCTACCAAAACCAGAACTGCACTGCAATCACCGTGCCAAACGCAGTCTCCCTGAACGACCTCTTCGTGGACGTCGTGCGACAGGCCAGGCTCGAACCGCAGACCGTCTCCGTTGTCGAGGCTCACGGAACCGGGACCCCGGTGGGGGATCCGGCAGAATATGATGGGATCCGGAGAGCTTTGGGAGGCTCAATTCGTTCGGACACGCTTTACTTATCATCTGTGAAGGGCTCGGTCGGTCACACCGAATTCGCGTCCGGGGTAGTGTCTTTACTGAAGGCACTGCTCATGATTAACAAAGGGTTTATCCCCCCTCAGGCTAGCTTTACTTCGATCAGCCCTGCACTTAAGGCCGTTCCAGAAGACAGGATCGAGATCCCGACGCGCCTGAAACCTTGGGACGTAGGGTATCGTGCCGCTCTCATCAACAACTACGGCGCCTCAGGCTCCAACGCTTCTATGGTCGTCACCGAGGCGCCGAAGCCCCGCTCCCAGACTTCTTCGCTGGGGCTAGGTTCTAAGAGCTTTCCATTTTGGTTTTGTGGGTTCGACACACCCAGCCTTAGAACTTATGCCGCCAAATTCAGGCGTTTCCTGCAGCAGCATGCCGGTTCAGCTACGGACTTGGGCGTAAGCAACCTATCCTTCCAAGTGTCTCGCCAGTCGAATCGTTCCCTCCCGGAGGCTTTGATATTCTGGGCTAGCTCTCCCAATGATCTGAACGAAAAACTTACGCTTTTTGAAAAAAGCGACAAGAGTGTTACAGCGATCCAATTGCCGCCCCCTCGTCCAGTCATTCTCTGCTTCGGCGGCCAGATTTCTACGTATGTCGGTCTAGACAAGGATGTCTATGATAACATTGCACTACTGAAGAGCTACTTGGACCAGTGCGATGCCATGTGTCTCTCGTTTGGCCTTGACAGCATCTATCCGGGCATCTTCCAGAGATCCCCAGTCCACGATACCGTCAAGCTCCAAACCATGCTCTTTGCCCTACAATATTCCTGCGCCAGGGCGTGGATTGATTCCGGAGTCCAAGTGGCCGCCGTTGTCGGCCACAGCTTTGGCGAGTTGACAGCGCTTTGTGTCGCTGGCGTTTACTCCCTTAAAGACGCTATCAAACTGGTTTCCGGTCGAGCACGCCTTATTCGGGATAGCTGGGGTACTGACAAGGGATCCATGTTAGCCGTGGAGGCAGACCTCGCTGATGTAGATACTCTACTAGCCATGGTTAGGAAAGCGTCCGGGGGGGAATCAGATGTGTCTATCGCATGCTACAACGGCCCCAGAACGTTTACTCTCGCCGGTCCCGTAAAAGCAGTCCAGTTCGCGGAAGAGCTAGCCAAGAACGACCCGATCTTCTCGGGAATCAAGCTGAAGAAGCTCAACGTAACAAACGCCTTTCACTCAGCCCTAGTGGAACCACTGATGAGCAGGCTTGAAGAGCTAGGCCGAGAGATCACCTTCAACGATCCGACCATTCCAGTTGAGCGAGCCACCGAGCACAAGTCCACCGGCAGGCCAGAAGCTAGCTTCGCGGCCACGCACATGAGGAAACCCGTATTCTTCAATCACGCCATTCAGAGGCTTGCCAAGGAATATCCAGCAGCAATATGGCTTGAAGCTGGGTCGAATTCCACAGTGACCACCATGGCGAGCCGTGCCCTTGGGAATCCGAGTTCAGCTTACTTCCAGTCTGGAAACATCACAAGTGACAGCTCCTTCCAATTCATCGTGGACACGACAACGAAGCTATGGAAGGAAGGCCTGAATGTGTCCTTCTGGGCGCACCATGCGAAGCAGGTATATGAGTATACGCCTATAATCCTTCCTCCCTATCAGTTTGAAAAGTCGAGGCACTGGATGGAATTGAAGAGCCCCCCAAAGCTCGAAGTTCCAGTGGTGGCACAACTCCAGCCCGCGGAGGTGCCAACGAATCTCACAACCTTCGTCGGTTACAAAGACAAGAAAAACCGTTCTGCCCGATTCCGGGTGAATACGGCCATAGACAAATTTCAGGTGCCGCTCAGAGCAAACATCGTGGTAAACACAGCGGCTGTGACGCCTGGAATGCTTCAATTGCAAATTGCACTCGATGCGTTGGTGAGCCTCCGACCGGACCTCAAAGAATTCAACTTTCAGCCCGAACTGCGAGGAATGTCGCATCATAATGCACTTGTCATCGACCCTTCCTTGGCTGTATATTTAGATGCTGTGTCCAAGGACGACGAAAGTCTAGTGTGGGAATGGAAGCTCAATGCCACTGATTCAAGCGGTGCCACAACAGACTACACAACTGGAACAATAGTTTTCCGGCCAGCAAGTGATCCTCAGATCAGAGACAACTACGAAAGGCTGGCGCGTCTGAGCGGCAGGAAGCGATGCGTCAGTCTCTTAAAGGGCAATCATGCGGACGAAGTGCTCCAAGGCCGAAACATCTACCGCGCCTTCGAGCAAGTGGTCGCTTACAAGGAGCCCTATCGCAACGTGACCAAGATAGTTGGAAAGGATAATGAGTCAGCGGGTCGCGTCACAAAGACACATCATGGGGAGGCTTGGATCGATCCGATTCTGACGGAGTCTTTCTGTCAAGTCGCAGGCATTTACGTCAACCTCATGACAGACACGTCGGATCTGTCCGAGAGAGGCATCTTCATCTGCGACAGAATCGATTGGTGGACTCGTAATCCCAGGCTAAGCGTCCTTACTTCTCTTCCAGAAGTGTGGGAAGTCTTTGCTGTGCATCACCGAGAGTCCGAGACCAAGTACGTAAGCGATGTCTTTGCTTTCGATCCTCGAGACGGATCACTTACCGAGGCGGTCCTCGGGATCTCTTATCAGAGGGTGTCCATGGAAGGCATTCGAAAGGCCCTATTGCGTGCAGCCCAATCGGAACCTGGACTGCCTGCCGCTGCCGTCACACCAACTCCCGCGCAAGTCCAGGCTGCCAAACCCCCTTCGACGTCTTCTACCCCCACTCCTGCCCCGCCAAAGAAGTCGGAGAAGAAGAAGGCTGCTAAGAGGGCTCCTAAGTCACCTGGCCCTGACGTTTCTGGAAATACACGTGAGATCGTATGCAATCTATCCGGTCTAGAGCCCGAAGACATCAAAGATGACTCTGATCTTGTTGAGCTTGGCATTGATTCCCTCATGGCCATGGAGCTGGTGAGAGAGGTAGATGCTGCATTCAAGTGCACGCTCCAGAATGAGCAGCTCATGGAGTTGACTGACTTTCTGAGTCTAGTGGAGTGCATTCGGTCCACTCTGGGACTTGACGATCAAGAAGGGGGTGACGTGCCAGAGGAGGAAGATACGTCCGAGGAAGAATCAGAACCAGAACCTGAAGCTAACGGGACCACTGCGCATGTCAACGGTGTCAACGGAACCAATGGAGTAAATGGCATCAATGGCCATTCGCCACCCTCAGACAAAGATATAGTGCTAGATGCATCAATGATCCTAGATATCTTCCGCCAGGTCAAATGGACTACTGACGACTTCATCGTCAAGGGGCAACTGAGTTCCTATTACAACAAGGTCATGCCTAGGTCAACAGAGATCTGTATTGTCTATATTGTCGATGCGTTTGAGCAGCTCGGCTGCGCTATCCGGTCCGCGGCCCCGGGTCAACGGCTGGAACGAGTTCCATATCTTCCCAGGCATCAGCGGTTCATGAACCTGATATATGAGCTGCTAGAGAAGGAGGCTCGCTTGATAGATATTAACGGCTCTGAAATTACACGCACAGCTGTTGCTGCGCCGACCAAGTCCGCGGACAGCTTGCTGGAACCGCTGCTTCGCGACGAGCCAGTTCACGCAGCTGAGCACAAGCTCACGGCAATGATTGGGCCAATATTCGCGGACTGCCTTATGGGTAAAGCGGACTGCCTACAGCTGATGTTCGGCACGCCTGAAGGCCGAGAAATCGTTACGGAAATGTATGCCAACTCCCCTATTACCGGGATCTGGATTCAGCAGCTCGAGCACTTCCTCCGACAGCTGGTCGGCAGTCTTTGCAAGAGTGGGCAACCCCTCTGCATACTCGAAATGGGAGCAGGCACTGGTGGAACGACCAGTAAGATGGTGCCTATGCTGGCCCGTCTTGGAGTACCTGTTAAATACACCATGACCGATATTTCGGGTTCACTAGTGGCCGCCGCTCGCAAAAGATTTAAGCAATACCCGTTCATGGAATTCAAGGTGCTCGACATCGAATCTAAGCCAGACCCAAAACTTTTACAGAGCCAACACATCATCCTGGCCACGAACTGTGTCCACGCGACACGAGACCTGTCAATCTCGTTGACGAATATACACAGCATATTGCGACCCGACGGGTTCTTGATGCTACTAGAGATGACGGAGCAGGTGCCATGGGTTGATTTTATCTTTGGCTTGGTGGAAGGTTGGTGGTTGTTTGAAGACGACAGGAACTATGTGCTCCAGCCAGCCACCTATTGGGAGAAGAAACTGCATTCGGTGGGATTTGGTCATGTCGACTGGACGGAAGGAGACCTTCCCGAAGCAAGCCTTCAGCGCTTGATCATCGCCCATGCGTCTGGCCCTAGGTATGATCATGGGGTAAGGCCTCCTTCTCCGCCTGTCCCCGCGCAGACCGCATTGACAGATGTCACAGAGCGCCAGGAGATAATCGACGCCATTATCAACAAATACACCAGGGACTTCCGCGCGCCGTCGGAGCCTAGCACCGGCCTCGCTAGTCTGCCACCCTCTGGTTGGTGCGTGCTCGTCACTGGTGCCACCGGGAGCCTGGGCGGCCACATTGTTGCGCACTTAGCACAGCTTCCTGACGTCCACACTGTGGTGTGCCTCAATCGACTAAGTACCGTCGAAGCTAAACTCCGCCAACAGAAATCTCTCGAAATGAGGGGCATCTCGATCGATTCTGCGTCCATGTCCAAGCTCAAGGTGATTGAAACAGACACGAGCAAGCCCATGCTAGGGCTATCGCCCGAGACATACCGATACCTGGTGCACAACATCACCCACATCATTCATAGCGCCTGGCCGATGAGTCTGACGCGCCCAGTCCGAGCCTACGAGTCTCAATTCAAGGTCTTCCGGAACCTCATCGATCTTGCGCGTAACGTCGCAGATCACCGGCCAGCCTCCTTCAAGTTAGGCTTCCAGTTCATCTCCTCCCTTGCCGTCGTAGGCAATTACCCTGCATGGACCGGAAAGGCGCTAGTCCCTGAGCAACCCACGACCGTCGAGTCAGTTCCCGCGGCTGGGTACGCCGAGGCAAAACTAGCATGCGAGCACATCCTACGCGACACGTTGCACCGCTACCCGGATCGCTTCCATGCGATGGCGGTCCGTATAGCACAGATCTCGGGATCGACTAGCAACGGATACTGGAACCCTACCGAGTACATGCCCTTCTTGATCAGGTCGTCGCAGGTGCTCAGGATTCTTCCAGACCTGGACGGCACACTATCCTGGTATCCCGTAAATGACGTCGCTGCTACACTTGGCGAACTGCTGGTCGCCGATACCGCGTCGAATCTAATCTACCATGTCGATAACCCTTCGCGGCAGCCGTGGAAAGCTATGATCTCGACTCTGGCCTGTGCGCTGGACATTCCTCCTAACAACATCGTACCCTATAGACAATGGCTCGACCGGGTGCGACGTTTCAGGGGCTCTACCAACGACAACCCGGCATTACAGTTGATAGATTTCTTTGACCATTATTTCCTTCCCATGTCGTGCGGTGGTCTAGTTTTGGACACAACCACGACTAGACTACATTCGGAGACAATGCAGAAGATGGGACCTGTGGGGGGTGATCTTGTCATGAAGTATACTACCGCATGGAAGCGATCGGGGTTTTTGAACTGATAGAGACATCCCTATTCTTGAAATCTGTTTATATCTTCCTTGAATGGCTGGGACTCGGGTAGTATTTTCTAAATTATATAGATTGACCCGTGGTCAGGGAGTCGCAAGCACCGTTCGGTTCTAACCCACAATTGCACTATCTCGTAAAGGATGAGTAGGCAGACGTAAATGGAAATGGGTGCTTCCTTGTCTGTGTGTTGGAGGAACCGGGATGGAGCCGCAACTCTAACAGTTCAGGGAGAGCGGGTATTCATATCACGGGTTCTAGTTCGGAGGGAGTAGAGAAAAGCTCCGGGGGAGTAGAGCCACATTTATCCTGAAATTAGGTGGCGCAGGTTTCGGAAAAACTTCTAAATTTTATTTTATCATATTAATTAATAGAAATTCCGAAAAGTTTATTAAATAACAAAAAACCGTTATTTAATTATAGTCCATATATTACAAATTCATAAAATATAAAGAAAGACTTATATAATATATATTAATAGTAATATAGCATTTGTTGAGCAATTGCTATATATGCTCGCATTTGCTAAGCAGTTGCTATATATGCAGCAACTGCTCAGCAAATGCATAGCAAATACTATATTATTTAAGTACCTCCGTACCAAAAAAAATGGAGTTACCGGATTAATTTTCCAGCAAATGCGCTTGGCGTTTTCTACTCCCTCCGAGCTAGGTACTCTTCATATCAGAGTATGGTTACTGGATAAGTCGGACCCCCCC
>QJNZ01001142.1:0-24499 GCA_004155055.1 Monosporascus sp. CRB-8-3 | reverse complement strand
TTTTTTGGTTTTCATTTTTATGTGTGAGGGTTATTTGTTTTTGAAATATTTTTTTTTGCCATAATTAAAACATTTTATATTGGACTTGTTTTTCTTGGGCTTTTTCGAAACGGTATTCGCTTTTTTCTAAGACCTGCCTTTATTTTTTTAAATTCGGCTATTTAAACTTTTATTATTATTTCGTTTGTTGGTTCCTTTTTTCTTAAGGTATCGATTAAAAATTTGTTTATTGGCAATAATAGCCATATCGGTATATTTCGTAAAAAATCTTATTTTAGGTATTATATATAGTTTATTCCTAACCTAAGACTTTAGGCCGTTGTAAGAGGGATAAAATAATGCGTTTTTTAGTAAATTAAAAATTACTGCTAAACGGTTAAACTTAGTTATATATTTTACTATTAACTTAATTTAACGGAAAAAATATAACTATTTAATTACGTATTATTCTTTATCGGGATTTTTAAATAGGGTTCGTAATTTTTTTTTTCGAAATATTTATAATCGTTAAAGATATAATTGGTAATATCCAAAAATGTATAAAGGTAATTTTTTAAATAAATTTTTATGATAGGTTCAAATTATAAAAGAATTTTTTTAGCGAATATTTAGGAAATAATTATTACTTTTTAATAATTTTTCGTTAAAAATTCTTATAAAACTTAAAATAAAACTTAATTTATATTAAAAAAAATTTTACGTCCGTAATTTTATTATAAGGCTTAAAAGTAGCAGGTTTATAATTTTTAACGTTTAGTATTTTATAATAATTAAAGGGCGGAACAGTTCTATTTCGTAACTGGTTTATACCGAATAGTAGCAAAGTTGAAGCTTTTTATTATTAAGTAAATCTGGCGTTTTTCTTCTTTAAAACTCGGATTTCTTTAATTAAAACGTTTAGTTTCCTTTTAGTTATAAGTTTTCCCTCTTTATTTTTCTGGATTTTTACTCCGTATTCCTTTTTAACTTCTTTTTTTAACTTCTTTTTTTAGATTTTAAGAATATTTTTCGGAATTAAAAAAGATTATTATTAAGGTTAAAAAAAGAAGGTTTTATTTAAAATCGGGTAATGAAGAGGGTTATATTGTTAATTAAAAGTAGGATTTTTTTAATAAGCAGTAAATCTTTTAATTTTATTATTAAATCCTTACTAGCTAATAACGGAAATCGAATATGCTGTCTGTTTTCTAAACGTTATTCTGTAATATCGTTTTTATTAGGTTTAAGAAAGTTTATATTGAACTGGGCCTTAAATTATTCGTCGGCTATTAATTAAAAAGCTATTAAAATATAACGAATTTATTACATATTTACCTGGAAATATAAGTAATATTTAAAATAAGGTTTTAATTTATAGGTAATAATAAGGTAAGGAATAATTTAATAAATTATTCCTTAAAAAGGGTTAAAGTATTTTTTTCTTAATCGGAAAACGGTACGGTTACTTTTAGTTAAAAGCTTAGATTAATAGTTAAGGAGCGAAATTAAATAAGTGCTAATTATAAGAGAAATTTATTTATTATATATCCCGATCTTTAAAGTAAATTTGTCGTAAATCTGCTGGATTTATATAATCTAAACTAGATTACCTAGATTAACCAGATTATTTTAGAGCTAAGTTTTATTACCCGGGGTTTAACCGTAGCAGGTTTACGCTAAGCCTTAAGGGTAGTTTTCTTCGAGATAGGAACCCCTGTTCCTGTGACAATTTTAAATTTTATTTTAAATTTCTTAATAAAATTTATATTACTTTTAAAAGTTCTTCGTAAACCTTATTTAAAACGTTAACTCGTTAATAATTTATCGATAAAACTTTATAATAATATTATAAAATACCTCCTTTTCTATTTAATAATTATATTAATCTTAATAATACTAAAAATTTCCTATTAGGCGATTCCTTTTTTCGGTCCAGTTTTTGATTACGGCTACCTCGTTAATCTTATTTTAGGTTATTATAATTCTTAAATATCGATATTAATTTTCGTTTTGCAAATCGTTACCTTTTTAATAAATAAAGTTAAACCTTTATTTTTATAAACGCAAAATTCTTTTAGCGATATATTTTTTATATATTTTATAAATATAATATTAAAGGCGTCGATAGTTGATAACATACAGTTTTTTATATCGATTAGCTTTTTTTAAATACAAAGCTTTATTTTATTTCTTATATTACTTATTATAATCGTTAATAACGTTATTTCTTTTTCTATAACTATATTAAAGATATAATTGTATTAATAAACTCCTATTAATTTTTATATTCCTTTAGCTAATTTAATAATTAGCTAATTCGGAATCGCATTATATTAATCGTTTTTTATTATTTTAATTATTATTTTCTTATTATGCTTCGGGTATTAGCTTTTATTTTTCTTAACGAGGTTTTTTAAATATTTTATATTAAAAAACCTTATATCCGGTTTTCCTATAATCAAAATATTTAATAAAGTTTATTCTTATTATTAAACCGTTTCGATTTTTATAAAACTTAACTCGGTATTATATAATATGTTAACGTATTATAAAACGTTTACCGTATATTTAAGCTAGTTACTTTATCGTATTTTAAAGTATTATATCCTTTAAGCGTATTGTTAATTATCGATCTTAACTATTATCGCAATATAATCCGCTAAATTTTTAAGTTGATTTTTTTTTAATAATTCTTTTTTTTTAAAAATTAAATTGTTAAAAAATTTAATTATAAAAACCTTTTATTTTTATTTAATTTTTAATATTAACTACATAAATATATTACTATAAGCTAAGACGGGCTCTTTTAAACGTAACTTTTTTATTTATTATTTTAAAAGTTTTTCTTAAATTTTTTTTTATAATCCTTATATATTATTTAAGAGAAAAAATAACGTATTTTTAGAATACGAACTTAAATTACGCAGCCGTATTACTAGTAAGTAATTTTGTTATAAGCTTTATTCGGGCTGTAAAAATAACAAACCGGCTAAGAAAATACTCGAAATACGTTTAATATTAAATTAGGAATAATGATAACTTAATAAAAACTCCGTTAAAAAATTTAAGCTTAGGTAATTTCAAAATTTCCCCGGGTTTCTTAATAATCGTTAATTAAATCGTTTAAAAGCTTTTATTATAAGAAAAAATTCTTTAAGCTTTTCCTCCGCCTTTTTCTTACCTTTTTTTTCCTAGGCATTTATACGTAACCTAAAGTAAAACGGTAAGGTTACTTTTTTTTTTCTCGAATTACGTAACGCGGTTCGTAATAACGTCAAGTTTTTTTAAAACCTCGTTTTTCGAAAAACGGGGACGTTTTTTTTCGTTATCGGAACTTATAATTTCTTTTAAATCCTTATAAACGAGTTATTTTTAATTTATTTTCTAATAAATATAATATTAACGAAAATTACTTAAAATCTAATAATATTATTAAACAAAAACTTATAGCGTATAACGGTTAAATTAATTAATTAATTATTAAATTAAGTTATGCGGTTTATATTAATAATAATAATATTACGAGATTTAAAAAATAAAAATAACTTAGTTATATTTAATAAGATTAAAAATATTTTAAGTAATTATATTATATTATAAATTAATGCTATATAAATTATAAAATAATATGTATATATATTTCCTTATAATTACTATAGTTTAACGCTATTTAACTTAATTACTACTAAATAGTAATAAAGGTATATTTTATCGTACTTTTTAGTACCTAGTTCTCCTTTTACTATATACCTCCGATTACGTAACTTATCGGGATTATCCTTTATCTAGCCTAACTATTCGGAAGGGCTTTTTTTCTAATCGTATTATAATAATAATATATCGAAAATTTAATATAACGTTATTATATCTATATTATTAAAAAAACTTCTCGCCGGCTTTTACGACGCGTTTTAAGCTGCTATAATATTCGATAATATTAAATTTAAATTTACGAAAATTAATTTTATTTTATTCGATTCTAATAACGTTTTTTCCGAATTAAAAGTTTTTTTAGTTATATTTATATTAACAGTTTTCCCGTGAATTTGTATATATTTTATTTTTCCGTTAATAAAAACCTATAAAAATATGCGTAAAGTAATAAAATAAGGACAAGATTACTTAAAAAAATTAGAAATTATTAAGGTAATTTATTAATAAGGATATTTAAATCGATTAATTTTATAATAAAAGATTATATATTACTGTTATATAAAGCCGTTTTTTTCCGGGAAAAAAACGTTTAATTACGCGAAACGAATTATCTTTTAAATAAAGGTTAGAAAATTAAAAATCAATATTTTTTTTAAAAAAAATACTTATTATATAAAGGGATTCCCCTGCCGAACCAGCCAGAGGGCATAAGGTTTATCAGGGTCGAAACTTGTCGGCATTACGTAATAGTCGGTTTCGGAATAAGGTTTTTTATAACCGAGGTATATAATTTATTATTACCGTAAAAACTATTAATAATTACCGTATTCGAAAATATTAGGTAAAGTATTTATCGTATTAATTATTAATATAATTACTTTATATTTTTAGTTTAACCTGGATAATACGGCTTAAACTTAATATAAGGGAATAAAAATAACTAACTACTTCGATATATAAATAAAAGATTAATAGTTTTAACGTTTTATACGTTAAAAGTCCTTATCCGTATTTAAGTAAGATACGTCCCGGGGCTTATATTTTTATATTATTTCCCTTTTTATAAAAAAATCGTCCTAACTTTATAACGTTATCCCTTTATCCTATAGCCGGCTTTTTAATGGCAACTTAGCGATCTTTCGATAATACGCGTTATAAATCCGTTAGCTTAAACCCGTTAAACCCTTAAGGGTAAATACGACCTTACTATTATTTTTATTACACCGTCGATTAATTGTCAGCTAGCAGGGGGTGCTAAACTTACCCCATATACGGAAAGGCTCCCTTTAATCGGAAGATATGTTCCGTTGCTAGGCTATACAAAAGCTATACGCGTACGAGAAATATACGCAAGTTAGCTTAATATAACAATATAACTGATATCCCTTATATCTGATAATTAAAATTTTTATTTACTTAATTCGCGTTATTATTAACTAATTAGTTATTGTTAAAACGATATAAACTATATATTAATAATAATTATTCGTATATTTTATTAATTATAATAATAACGGTATTGTTAACGTCCCCCGTTATTTATAACGGATTTAAGGATTAGGATTACTTTAAAGGCGAATTCCAGGCTAAAGCGAACGTTTTTAATATATAAAATTATATCGATCTTAATTAGTTACTTCCGTAACCTATTAAATTAATAGAACCTAATATAATCTCGTATCCGAAATGACGAATTTATTATATAATACGAATTAATATTTTAAACGGTTCCTTAATTATATTTATATTTTTCGGAAAAACTTATAAAAAAATCGATTATATTAATTATTTAATAAATACTCTTAAAATAACGACCGAAAATAAATAAACTTATAATTAGGACTTTACGGTATATATTTATAAAAGTCGCAAATACGAAATTTTTCGAAAAAGTAATAACAACCTTATAAAATAAGTTTTAAAGTAAATATTTTTAGTAATTAAGAAAATAAATTTTTTCCCAGGAAAAAAGTTACGAGAATAGTACGTTAAACTGGATAAATCCGGTAAGGTGTACGATAACAAACTTCTAATTAATTTTTAACGGAAGTACCGTAAAAAGCTAAAATAAGCTTCGAAATTAAAAAGAAAGTTAAATAAATAAATCGTAAAATAGCAAAAAATTATAGCCCAAAAATAACGATATAAAGTTTTAAAGATAAAAACGATAATTATATAAGTTAACGATTTATATATAATACTGGCACTTATTATAAATACTTAAATAATTATATTTTAAATAATAAAAAAGTTTAAAATTAATAATAGTACGATTAGTTATTAGGAAATAACGGTTAATCTTTTAAATTACTAGACTATAACTTATTTATAACCTATATCGAAAAATATTAAAGTAACGATTCTTACGTTCTATAAAATACTCGTAAACTTTTTTAATTAGGATAATCTTAATTAGGAACATATTAAAAATTTAATTTATTAAAATTAGGCCCTATTTTTAAGGTTGTAGCTACGCCTGCGGCGCAGTTGTAATTAGGGCTTGTATTTTAAGTACCGACTTACAAAAGACCCACAAAAACACCTAAACCTTAAAAATAGGGCCTGATAATAAGTTGTGATTTTTTAGTTCCGTTTGATACGTTCCTATATAAATTTTTCAAAATTTATATTAAGAACTTTTAAATAAAATAATAATAATAAATAATTAAAAATTAATAAAAAATATAGTTATATACAGCTTTAAAAAAGCTTTTTAACCGTATATATAATTTCCCGATCGGGGCTGGTTTAGTTAAGATATTAAAAAATAAAATGAAAATTTCCGATTGTTATATATTTTCTAACCGGAACGCCTTTATGGCTGCGATATAACAATTATAACCCGTACGGTTAAAAAAATAACTGGACGGGTTTTTTTTATATTGAATTACTTTTGGAAAGCCTATGGCAAAATAATATATGTAATGGTTACGTTATCGCAATTATAAAGGCGTTCCGGATTTAATTAACCTTAACTTTTTTGTGGCTACAATGTAATAATTATAACCCGTACGGCTAAAAAAATTAATATACGGTTTTTTCTTATATAAAATATATTAAGAAAACCCGGTATATAATAATGCGACCGGTAGTTATATTATCGCAGCTTATAAAGGCGTTACGATCGCCTATTATCCGGGCTTAAATTTAATCGTATTAGTTGTAATTTTTATTTAAAAAAATTGGGAAAATTTTTTGTATATATATTAACTTATAGTCGATACGTATATAAAATATTAAACTTATCCGATATTATTTGGTTATGTTATAAAGATCTTTCCTATTAAATATTAAATTTATTAAGGATAAATAGGAAAAAATAGAAAGAAATTGGTAATTTTAGTAGTAACGTACTAAACGGACTCCTTGTTCGCATAATTATAATTCAGGCCTCACTTATTTGTTACGGGAATACGTATTTTAATTAGCTGAAAAAAAAGTAGTATATAAGCTATAAACAAGCAAGGTCTGAGCTAGCTGAGGTAATTAAAAATAACCTTTAATTACGAAGAAGGACCTTAAGGCGTAGGTTAAAACGAGGAAATCGTAAAAGTTCTTATTCGGACCGAAACGGTAATAAATAAAAACGTTAAAAGTTAAATATATAAGGAACCCGTTACAAAGCGTACTTAAGCTCCTTTTATAGATTTTTCTAATACTATTACATATTCCTTAATAAAGCCCCGGCGGACTTCCATTTTAACGATAGAATAGTAATATACGTTTAAAGCCGGATATCCTCTAATTAATTTTCAAAGGAAAAAATAATTACCTAAAAATAAATTAATTTCTAAAAAAAGTAAAACGGGTTTTAATGTATTTTTTGATTTTTAATTAACGTATTACGATAAATATTACGCCTTATCTCTTAAAAAATTTATTTATTTTAAACTTAAGGTTTACGATATATATTTTTAATTTTATTAATAAATTTCTAAATTTTAAATAAACTATATAAGGCGATAGGGTATACGTAAATAATAATTTCGTTCTGATTAAAGGATATAAAAAGGTTAACGTAATATTTCGAAACTTTAGTGGTATAAAAGCGTTACGTTTGTATAACGTGGCTTACTGTAAAAATTTTATATATAACCTGGTATTTTTCCGAAAATTCCGAAAGAAAGGGTACTGGTAGGATAACCGAAAAATTAATAATTTTCTCCGAAATAAATATAATTAAGTAGTTATTACGTTAATAAATAAATTTAATTAATTTGTTATTGAAAATATTAGCGTAATAGTTATTTATATAACTTTTATAACTTATAAACGTAACGTTAATTCGTATATAACGAGATTATTACGGACCGGTAACGGTATTATATAGTATCTGAAATTAAAATATTTAGGGCTTAAAATAATCGTTTAGTTATAGTTTTATATAAAAGAAGTCCGTTTGAAAGGTTTTATAATAATCGAATGTTAAGTATGTAATAAAACGAAGGCTAGGAGGTAAATATGCCGCGAGCCGAGAGAAGGAATTTCCCGATTAGGATAAAGAATCGTTATTAATTTTACAGATTTCGAAAAAAACCTTAAAGGATATAAATACGTTATGTTTACGATTAATAAGTATTTAGGTTTTATTTGGGATATTTATTTTAAAAATCGAAAGTAGGATATATTAATTATAACGTTCGAATATTTCTAGGAATTTTAAAAAATTAAGAAAAGGTTTTTTTATAGGTAATTAAATATAATAACGAGATTTTAAAAAATTATTAATTTCGAGATATGTTATAGTCGCTTTTTTTTAGTATCAGATTTAAGTTTTTAGAATTTTATACTTAAACCCATAATAGGAGTACAAAACGTTTAAGGGGTATAATGAAAAACAAAGCTATTATAATATAAAATAGCGTTAAATTACTTTCGTTTTTAATCGTATATATTTTTAAAACGGCAGTATATTTATATAATTATACCTTTAAATACGTACTTTTTTGGTAAAGTTTATATAAAATTTATTATATTTATTTGGTATATAAAGATAACGTTATAATATTTAATCGGAAGTTATAATAAGTTTACCTATAAGTATATAGCTATATAGTTTATGTTATAATAATTATAGTTATAAAAAAAGAATAAAAATTTTAAAAGTTAAATTTTAAAGTATAAATTGGTTTTTTAGTTAGTTATCGATTTACGGAATTTTGAATCCGTTAATTAATAAGGTTGTTATTAGTTAAAACGTATAATTTAACGAAAAGGTTACTTTTTAAATAATATTAAAGATTTAAAAAAATAACTTTTTATATATTATAAAAGAAAAGTTATAGAAGTTATTCCGATAGGTAAAAATATCTGATTAAAATAATAACTATTTAATTTATATATAAAAAAAGGATAAAAACTTGAACGGAATAATTTAGTTACTAGTTAAGCAGAAGGAATAGTTTTAAAAAGGTATTAGCGTAAAAGACGTACGGAATAGGGAAGAATAAGCTTGTTTGTTAAGGATTAATTACCTTTATATAACCGTTATATTCGAATTATTTCTGTTTTTTAGATTATTATTATTATTAACGTTTACCTTAATAACTATTACGATTATTACGTTAACGGAAAGAATAAAGGTAACCTTAAGCTTTTTTTATATTATTTAACTTAAAGTAACGGTAAAAAACGAAGATACCTTATAGGTAATAAACGTAAGCCTTCCGTATATTCCGTATTAAGAAGGTATTATCCGAAACGAATATAAGGTATAAAAACCGTATTTAATATAGGACATTTAGCCCTTTTTATAACTACGTACGATAACCGGCCAGTAAGTTACGAAAATTTAAAAAAGTTAATTACCCGAAATACGCGTTATTTTAATCGGAAAAGTAATAATACCTTAATATATAAAAAGGTATTTAGGTTGCAAAATTAAATATATAAACGTAATTTACCGTTACCGCTATAAGGTTATAAAAAGTTAAGTATATATTTACTAAAGGAGATATTTCGTAAAGCCGAAAGGGTTTATTTATAAAGTTATAAGAAAATACGATTTTAAAAAATAGTTAATTAATTTTTTATTAAAGGGAAATAAATCCTAAGGTATATATAAATATACGTTTATAAATTTAATAAATATAGTTAATTTTAAAAATATAAGGTATATCTTATCCTATAAAGTAATTAATAACTTAAAAACGTTTATAATAATATATACGTATTTATATTAGCTGGAAAATTATTTAAAACGTTAATTATTACGGTGGCTAGGTTTAATCTAAAGCTTAAATAGTATAACGTTATTAATACTATCGTTAACGTTAATTTACTTTACGAAGTATATATAAAAATACTTTTAAGGTATTTTTAACGTAAAAAAACTTTTTTAATTAAAAAGATTTTATATAGCTTAAAAGAATTGTTATTGTTATAATAAAAAACTTTACCGGAACGTTTAAAAGATTAAGATTTAGCCCTGTTTTTTACGAACTTTGTTATTTTATTTATTAGGGGGTATTTATCTTTTTTTTTATAGACGATATTGTTATAATATATCGTAAAGAAATTAAAACCTTATTAATTAGTTAATTTAATAAATATAAGGACGGTATATTTTTATAAGGAGTAAAAATTTACAATAATTTCTCGGTATCGAAATAATTAAAGATAAACTTAATAGGAAAATTTAGTTATTTTAATCCGATTTTATAAATAAATTAGTTAACTTAGTTTTTAAAGAAAACTTAAATAATGTTTTAAAAACGCTTATAATTAACGTTAAGTTATTGCCGAATCTTAATCTAACCTATTTAAACTTTATTAATAAATACCAGAAAAAGATCGGTTTCATTTTTTACGTAACGATTAATACGTAACCCGATATATCCTTTGCCGTATTCCGATTTACCCGTTTTAATTTGAACCTAAGCGACGTATATTATAAAATTATTAATCGAATTATATTATACTTAATCAGAATTAAAACGTTAACGTTATAATTCGGAGGCGAAAATTTATTAAATATTTAATATAACGTTTTTTTCGTAAATAATATAATCGATCGAAAAAGTTTTTAAATTTATATTATAAAACTATTTGGAAAAATAATAAAATAACGGGCGAATAAATAAGATATAATAATTACTTTTATAATAAAAACGGAATTATTATTTTTTACGTAGGTTATAAAAAAAGCTTTATTTAATTTTCGATTAATTAAAAAACTGGGAATTACTTTAAATACTGGACCGTTAAATATATAGTGCAATATTTAATAAATTATACAGCTTATTAACGCCGACGTTATCCTATTATAAACGAAATTACGGTACGTAAATATATATAATTACTAATTACGAAAAGCCGTAAAAAAGAATTTAATTAAAATAGATTATATGCTTACGGGCGATATATTTGTTAATTAATTAATTAAAGCTTTATTACGTAAACCGTTTAAACATTTCAGAAAATAATTAAAATTAGTAAATATTACGGAAATTTTCGAATGGCGAAAAATACCTTATAAATAATTTTAAAGGAAAAATTAGCTAATCAAGAAAATCCAATTACTGGAAGAAAAATCGAATGGAAAACTGTGGCTTTAGAAAGTAATAATATGTAATAATTAACGCTATAAATGCTTTAAGGCGTTAAAGGGGTATATTAGCTAGCAGAGGGTATTAAACTTACCCTATATACGGAAAGGCTCCCTTTAATCGGAAAATATATATTCTATTACTAGGCTATATAAAAGCTGTACGCGTATAAGAAACATATGCAAGTTAGCCTAATATAATAACATAACTGATATTCCTTATATCTAATATTAATCGCCGACCTTAGCTACAGTTAATAAGGAGGCCCTTATTATCTTAATTTACTTGTTAATTATATAGTAACCAATTACTAATTTTCGCCTAAGTACGAATAAGTAAATTTATTTATCTTATAAACGTGACGAAAACTTAACTGTTAATTAATTTTAAAATCTTTAGCATTTTTTAACTTTTTTCGGATTTAAACCTTAAACTTAGTTGCGGTTAGCTGGCTAGTATACCTATAAAACGTTAGAACAATGTAAAGGAATAAAAAGAACTAGCTACTCCGGTATATCACTAAAGATTAACAGTTTTAACGCTTTATACGTTAAAAATCCTTATTCGCACTTAAGTAGGATACGCCCCGGGGCTTATATCCTTACACTTAACAACTTTGCATATAAAAAGAATAAGCTTTTATAGCTTAAAAAAGAGGGGTAATAAAAAATATAACTAATAACAATTAAGGGAAGTCATTATAAAAGGGTTAAAACGAAGGAAAGAAAATATAACGTTTATAGCAAGCCCGGATATAATACGCGTATTTATACATGAATTATAAATATATTTAGCTAAAAAATCCGATTAATTTCAATTAATAGAATATATTATTATTAAGTTATTTAAATTTATTATTCCGGAATATTAAAAAACAGCTTATATATATATATCTCGCTTATATACATAGTACGTTATATTATTAAAATTTAATATAACTATAAGGTATTTATATTAATATAAAATATATCGTCGGTTTTTATAACATATTTAAAATTACTATATTAATCGATAATATTTAATTTAAATTTATAATAAGAAGACTTATATTACTTAACTTTAAAACTATTATTTACGAATTAAATTTTTTACTTATATATTTATAACGTTAATTTATTTTAAGTTATATTATTTAAATTAAATTAAAGAGATAAAATAATAATAATAACATTTTCGAGTACGGTAACGATTAATAATTTTTATAATTAAGATAAAATATATATCTTAATCCGATATAGCTTTATTCCGAAATTAATTATTATGCCATCGTAAATACGTAATTTTTTAATTAATATCGACTTAAAAGATTTCTTTACGTAATATCGATAAGTTTTAACTCTAATAAACAATATACCTTTTAATTAGTTCAATACGGGAAATCTTTTAATAAGTAAATAATAATTTAAAAAATATAAAGTTTTTCTCGGTAAACCTTAAGTACGTATAAGATAGATACTTTATAACCCTTTTAATTACATTTATATTAATCGTTTTTTACTTACTTTTTTTCGCTTTCTTATAAAAATCTATAACGTACTATATAAGCGAGCTATATATATAAACAAACTGTATATTTTTTTTCGTCATTTTAACTCTTTAACTTTAATTACTTATTTCTTAATAATTACAACATAAAACGACTTATAAAAAAAGCAAAAATAAACTTAACCGTTTAAATTAAAAAACGAAACCCGAAATTTAACTATAAAAATTTTTATTTTATTTATAATATCCCATTTATTACCTTAAAAACGTAAATTAATAACAAATACGCCTAACCCGATATCTTTCCCAATTTACGAAAATTAACGTTAACTAAAAAAAAATCGATTATCGAATAAATCTTTAACCTAAATACGTAAACGTTTCCCGTCCGGTATTAACATATTAAAAATATAACGAATTTATTATTTACATACCACGCCGTAAAACGTATCGGAATTAATTAAATATCCAACTTTATTAAATAATAATATAAACTTAAAACATATTTAAATCAAAAAATAAATTATTAACGGATTTTATACGAAAATTTAAAAATATTTCGTAAATAATTTAAATTTATTCGGGTTATAATCGTAATATACGGCATTACGGAAAAAAATATTTATAACTTTAACAAAATAAAGTTTTTAATAAGTTTTTTTATAATAACAGATATAATAATTATAAATACCGAAAAACGTAAAAAACTTAAATAAACGCAATAAAAAAATAAGGAATAATTTACAATAATATAAATTATTAACTTTTAAAACTGGGCTTTATTTTTATTTATTATTTTTACCGGGAAAAACTACCTTTTTTGCTGGTTCGCCGATAACCCACTTTTATCTAACTAAAAAATTATTATAAACGAAAACGGTTAAATAATAAATAAATTAAGTTTAAAATAAATTAAATATTTCGATAAATATATTAAAATACGTATTAAAATTTCAAAACGTTTTTTTATCCTTAACGATTACGAAAATTATTACAAAATTAATAATATCATTACACTTTATATACCAGCTTATTTTTTTTTTTATTAATTTTAATTTTTAAACGTATTTTGTTTTTCCGTATTAAAATGTACTTATTTATTATATATCAAAAATTTTATACGACGTTACGTTATTTATATTACTAAAAAAGATTTTATCGCCGGCTTTTATAACGTATTTAAAGTTATTATAATAACCGATAATATTAAATCCGAATTTATAAAAACGGAATTTATTTTATTTAATTTTAATTACGTCCTTTTTAAATTAAAAATTCTAATTATATTTATACCAACTATTTTTTTATTTACTTTTACCAATTCCGTTATTTTTTTACTTATAAAAACTTTTAAAAATATTACTAAAGCAATTTAACAGAAACGTTATTTATAAAGGAAAATTAAAAATTATTAAGGTAGCTTGCCGATAAAGATATTAAAATCGGTTAATTTTTTTAATAAAAAGTAACCTATTACTTTTATACAAAGTAAAGTGCTATTAAGGTATTTAGCTATATATACATACAGGGAGCTAATTTATTTACTAAGTACATGTACAAACTGGTTTTACAAACGCAACCGGGAAGCACCCTTTAAAAACCGTCCCTTCTTAGCTAAGGGCCGGAAAAACGTAATACGGGTTATGTAATATACGGCAACTAACGATAAGATATACCCGATTAATTAATTAGTTCTTATCGTCCCTAATCGTGACTGGTTTTACCAGCTACCCCTTAATTGTCGCCGACACGGTAACGGAGCCGAAGCTTTAATGGTTTAGCTTTTCTAGGCTGGCGCGACCTAAAAGAACGGTAGCCTAAGCTGGATTTAAATTAGCTGTTTCTTAAAACCAACCGAAACAGGGTACCTAAGCCTGTCGTAATTAAAAAAGACACCTAGGCTCGCGATTACTGAGCTATTGGGCCCTGTTACTTTTATATAAAATCGGTTTTTTTTTTCGGGAAAAAAACGGTTATTTTCGCGAAATGAATTACGTCCTTAATAAACGCCGGAAAACTAAAAATAAACGTCTTTAAAAAAAGGGGATATTTATTATAAAAGAAATATAAGCTTTTATAACTACGAAAAAAAATAGTAAATAATCGCACTTAATAACAGCTAAAAAGAATTATTATAAAAGAGTTCAGGCGAAAAAAACGGAAATATAACGTTTACGGTAAGCCCGGATATAATACGCGTATTTGTAAAAAAGATATAAAGGTATTTAATAATAAAAAATCCGATTAATTTAAATTAATTTAATATATTATAATTATTTAATTTAAATTTACTATCGCGACGTATTAAAACGTGTACAGCTCGCTTATATATACAGCTCGTTTATATAGTACGTTATAAAGATTAAAAAAATAATTTTATTAAAAGCTTATCTCTTTAAAAAAAATTAAAAATTACTAAAGTAACTAGATAATAAAGATAATTAATTCGATTAATTTATAATGTAAAATAACATAATATTTTATATTAAATCGCTTTTTTTTTAAAAAAAGTAATTTCGTAAAACAAATTACGTTTTTAATAAATACCAAAAAATTAATATTTATTTAAATTTGTTAAAGGTTAACGTAATAAGATAATTTATAAATTAATAATAGTTTAAAACCTAAGCTTCTTTCTATCTTTTTAAAAAGATTTAAAAGAAGTAACTTATATATAATAACTTTATATCGGACTTTAAGCTAAGGTCTAAGCTAATCGCCGATCGTTCTTAATATATCTAATAAAAATAATGGCGTTAATAACTATTAATAATAATAATAAATAATTAAAAATAATAAAAGTTAAAATTATTTATTATAAAAAGTTTAGCATAAAAAACCGAAATATAGAAATTATAATAGCTCTGGATATAATAAATATATTTATAAGAAAATTATAAAAACCTTTTAATATTAAAGATTTTAATTAATTTAAATTAATTTAATATGTTATAATTATTTTATTAAAATTTATTATTATAAAGAGTGATATTAAACGCACCTTAGTTTTTTTAAGCTTGGTATACCTTAGTTTTTCCTGTTAATTAGTAACGTTCCGTTATTATTCCCCGTTACTTTTTATCAGTTCTTATATTCTTTATAATAATTTAACAATTACGTTATTAAATAAAGTTAGGATTTGTATTTTAGGATTTTTAAGGCCCGTTAATCCATATTTAAAAGTTATTTTATTTTTCCGATTTTTTTCGGTTAAGTTATATACGAATGAAATTATAGCGTTAAAAAGATAAAAACATTTCTACGAAATAATAAAAGTTAACGTTCGTAATTAGCATATTTTAAAAAACTAAGATATATATATAAATATCTTAATAACGTTACGTTTTTTAATAATGGGAATAAGATATTTAATTTCGCATTATCCGGGGTAATTAATTAATATATAAATTATTATATATTAATATATATTTTAAATACGAAATTAGATTTTTAATTTGTATTGCCGTTATAACCCCGAAAAAGCTTTTTTTTTATTACGTTATAACCTAATATCCCTAGGGTTTTATTATAAAAACAAAGCTTTTTCGAGATTTCTTTTTATAGCGAAAGAGATATAACTTTAAAAACGAAATTATATATCGAACAGTTTATTTATGGATTTCCGTTTCTTTTATAATTAATAATTTAAAACGTTTTTTAATCCGAATTCGAAACTTTATACGTTTTTCAGGTTTAAGCGTTATTATAATATAATTTGTAGCAGGTAATAATATTATAACTGCTGTCGTAATTCGTAATCGTAATTTCGGTATTGCTGTATCTTTTTTCGTTTAATTTGCCGTGTTAGTAATGTGCTAGCGTTTAAGCTGCCGTTTTCGTAATTTTTCTTTAATTTTATTATTTTTCCATTAAGACCTATTACGGCGTTACGAAAGAATTAAATTACCGTTACGTTTTTAAATACGGCTACCGGTAAATTACGAAGCTATCCGGTGTTATAAAGCTTAATTAACCGTAACGGCGGTATTTATAGCAGGCTTACTTTTCGCCTTTACGGGATAAGGGTTTTATATTACGAAAAACGGGTTTTTTTATTAAATTCCTTTTATAATATTAAAATTCGTAAATATTTTTTACAAAAAAAATTTTAATTTTTAAGTATTTTTTTGTAATATTAATTTTTCTGTAAATTTCGTATTAACAAATTAACCTTAGCCGTATTATTATTTTATCGAAGTTGCAGTAATAATTATTAAACTTCGAAAATTCCGTATTTAATTTCGTCGGAATAATTTTAAAAGTAGTTTGGTAAAGGTTATTTAGTTATTTTAAGTACTTTATAAAAACCTGTATTAAAACGTTACCTAGTTATTACTTTTTAATCTAATTAAGCTTAACTTTAATGCGTTTATCGGATATCTATATTTCGTAATTTTCTTTTTAATCTTTAAAAAGTTGTTTTAAGCTAATTTAAAGCTTTATAAAATTTACTTTTTTATTTAATATATAACTCTTTAAGGTTTTATAGTTAGTTTTTATTAAAGAAATAATTTTTATATTAAAGTTAAGGTTCTTATTAATAAAGCAACAGGCCTATTTTTCGCAATATTATATTTATATTAACTTAAAATAATCCATTATAAATAGCTAATTAACGGCGAATTTATTTTAAATTAACTTTTATACGGCGTCGAAAAAATTTTTAATAACGTAATATATCAAATCCTGCCATATCCTAAGCAATATTTCCTTCGTAAAAGGTATACGATTAACTTTAAGGAAAACTATATCCGGCAAGCTTTAGCAATATATATACAAGTTAAGTTCCTTTAAGAAAAAGGCGTTCTTACGGTTAAAAAAATAATCGTTACCGTTAACGTCGTTCGCGTTATTATCGTTATTAAGGTTTTTAAACTGGGATACCTATTTGCGGCCAACGTTAACAATTACATTCTTATTAATATAAAAAATGCAAATTTGTAATTTCGTAATTAGGAACATTTTAATAACCGTACGGCGTATCTTTTCGTCGAAGTTAATAATAATTATTATAAATAATAATACCTAAATTATCCGTTATAAACGTTTTAACCGATTTATTACCTATTCGCAAAATTCGAAACGTTTATTTAATATAAAAACGAAAATATAATTAAAAATTAACCTAATAAAGATTTAGCCTGTATAACTGAAAAACGGCATATTAAATTTATTTATTTTATATATATTATTAACGTTAAAAACCTCGGAATATCGCTTTTATATTTTTACATAATAAAACATAATCCAGAAAATAACGATAAAGCAATTAATAACAGGATCGTCCCTTTCTTAACGTATCTTATAATAAAACGCTTTTTTTTTAAGTCGTTTAATAAAGGTTTACGTAATAATAAAACTTTCGCGAAACTTTTTCTTTATTTTATAACGAATATTATTAATATCCCTCCGGAACGGCTTTTCCTTATTATTAATAACTTTCTTAATTTGCCGCCGAAATTTTTAAAGGCGTAATATATTATTATTTACCGAAACTTTAACTATACGGTAACTTTTTTTCCCGAAATAATAATATTTCGAATATATTTTATAACGTAACGTTAGCCCGTAATTATATTAAAAAGGTTTTTAATTAACGTTTATATATACCTCGAATTATTACTTTTAATTTAAAATTTACGATCGTATTAATTTAACGCGTTAAAGGTATTTTTTTATTTTTTTCGTACGCGTTTTACGTAAACTTTATCCCTTAGTTTTTTATATAACGTAACGATTATAGGCAAAGTTAATATAAGTAAGTAATCCGTCTTTTTTTTTACCTTTCCGTACGTTACAGCTACGGGTACGTATAATATTAAAACCGTAAGTTTTTACGAAATCGTTAAAGGCTAACTCGAGATTTTTAGCTTTTTTCTATAGGCCTAAATAGCAGTTAAGGGGGTTAAGTATAATAACATTCGTTATTATAATTACGAAATTGCGTTTTTATAAACGGCGCGCTATTATTCGGCTGTTTTCCTCCGAATCGGATGATTCGGAACTCGAAAAAACGATAATATGCTTAAAATCGGTTTTAATTATCGTAAATTCGAAAATAAAAAAAAAACGGAAACGTTATTATTAAAAAATATTATAATATTAAAAAAGTGTTAATTGCGTTACGATTACAAAAATAAAAAACCCGTAAATATGGCTTAGTTTTTCTTTAAAACGTTAATTTCTAATTATATATATCGGGCCGTTAGGGATTTAACGGGCCGTTAACAGCTATGTTAAAAAACTAAGGTATGCCAAGCTTAGAAAAACTAAAGTGCATTTAATATCACTTATTATAAAACGCTAAGAAAAAATGGTAACTTACTTATATAAATAACTTATATAATACGTTAAGTAATTTAAATTCTTAACTATAAAATATAGGAGATATTAGTTATATAATTATATTAAGCTAATTATATATACTTTTCGTACGCGTATTGCTTTTATATAGCTTAGTAACGAAACTTATATATTTTGATTAAAAGGTGTCTTTTCCTTATTTGGTTTGCTATAGTACACCCGGCTAACTGACAGAAATTGTTAACGATCGTTAGGTGAAGAAGACCATGGCTGAGCAACATATCTATATAACGGTGAGATTCCGTAAAGGTAAACGCGTCCACCAAGGAGCCTTTTATATGCTAAGGTCTACTGAGTGAAAATCGATGTTTGGGAACTGCAACCGGCGGTTCTAAAAGCTGAACCGATGGAAAATGGAATATGTTGAACTTGTAATTTAAAACATCTGGAAAGAGTCCCACGACCTTTTGGGGTCTTGCTGTCACCTTAGATAGAAGTGGTACAATTTCTTCGATTGGTGTCTGTTTATCATCTTACTGTTTTTGGTGGATAGTAGCCGAAAAGTCTAACCCCCTAATACTCCGATGCTCTGTCCGGTACCTTCCGGTTCATCCAGACTCTTTTAAAATGTTTTCCAAATTTCAAAATTTCCTCCAACGCGCCATCTCCACCGATTATCACTATTTTCTACGAGGAAATTGTCCATGAACCTGATTTGATGTCGTGCGAGGTGTTAAAGCATGATTGCCGAAAGAACCCCTGGTATCTTTGTATAAGCTGCAGCCTCGCTTGGGTCCAACACTCCTAGGAAAAATCAGCTACTTCAACAACTTCTCCAGTCAAAGCAGGAGGAGGTACATAAGGTGAATGGCCGCATTAACCAGCCAGGCGGTGCTAAGCAAGAACGCATGATATGCTGTAGCGTAATCATGCACATGGTAAGCTTTTGGGAAGGAGTTTGATAGTCCCATACGTCGTATGTACGCCCGAGTTGTCAGCAGGAATTTTGTTCGTTTGGGAGAGACGCACTGTAGCGGCGGCGGTCTGATAGGGAGAAGGTCCAGCCATCGGAACACTCCTAATATATGTGCCGCGTAGATCGTCCTCATGCGGCGTCTTCTTACCTCCGACGGCAGTGTAGGGAGCTACAAAATTCACCGGTCGTCACAGAGTTTCTTGACTTGGCTGTCCGATCAGGTATCTCATGTCCATGTTGCTGCTGACGGTGGCTCATCAACAGCCCTATCGGAAACGCGGGATCCTCTGGGCATGCGGTATGCTGAGTGATCGTCAATTTTAAAAGGAGATGGTTTCCAGACTGGCCAGATATGCTCTCATCGTTGATTCAAAGGGGTTTATAAATAGTGGCTATGTTTTGCCATACCTCCAGTTTGCCGCAGGATCTGGGTCGTGAACCACCCAAGAGCATCAATTCGACAAGAAAACTGCAGTTCTGAACACCACATCCAGTTAACGCACGGTTTTGGTCGAATCAATAATGGCGACTGGTCAGCGTACCCTCCTTATCACCGGCGCGACTGGATTCGTCGGTGGTCAGATCATGAGAGAAGCTCTCGAGAAAGGCTATCATGTACGCATGGCAGTACGCTCCGAAGCGTCAGCCAGGAAGGCCATGTCTTATTTCCCTGAGCATGCTGCCCAGTTATCGTCCGTGACCGTTCCGGATATCACCAAGGTGAAACCCTACGAAGACGCTCTGGGCGGGATAACGGGCATCATCCATACGGCATCGCCGTTCGTCCTGAACCGGGAGGACAACGTCAATGGCCCGCTTGACCCGCCATAAACGGCTCAATCGCCATACGGGTAGCCTCAAAGCGGTAGGGCCTGTCGGTTACCCGCGTCGTAGTTACATCGTCGTTCGCTTCTATAGTTGACCTCGGACCAGGCATGCCGGCGAGGTATGCCTACGACTAGAAGGACTGGAATTCTGTGACGTACGAGGAAGCTTCAAAAGCGGGTGGCGTCACCGCCTACTGCGCGTCTAAAGCGCTTGCAGAGAAGGCCATGTGGGACTGGGCAGAGAAGAACAAACCTCAGTTCAGTCTCTTGGCCATCCGCCCGCCGTGGGTCTTCGGCTCCTACGCCCACGAACTGAAAGACACGAAACACCTCGGTGAGTCACTGGCCGTGATGTGGGGCATAGCCGAGACGAAGGAAACCCCACCGTTCGATTCCGGGGGTTGCGCCGACTCGAGAGGCATCGCCGTCGCGCACATCTTAGCGCCGGAGGCCCCGGAAGGTGCGGTGCAGCGGTTCCTGGTCGGACAAGGCTTCCGATACCAGACTGCCGTCGACTTCGCTCGTGATATATTCCCTCAGCTCGGCTTGCCGAAGGGAAACCCGGGCTACTTGGAACCAGCTTACGCCCTCGACGGCTCCAAGGCCAGTAGGGTTTTCGGTTGAACTACAGAATGCTCGCGGAGACGGTGACGGATATGTATGAGCAGTTGCCCAATACAAGTCAGATCGAGCAGTCTGCTTGAATGGCGGTTTTCCTGAAGGGCTTTTAGCGTTTGAGTCTCTCCATGGGGTCTATCTCCTTTAGTCTTTTCCGGGGCATCTTGCTGTACTCGGGATGGGGGTCAATAGTAATTCCATGCAGCCGAGAATAACCGTTAGTTCGTTCAGTTTCTGAATGGCGCAAGATTTGTTCCTTGTTAACCAGCTATTGCTTGTCGGAACGCATCAAAAGCCGTTGAAAAGCCAAGTGAAATAATTGTCTGCGCACCGGAACGGCTCGTTCATCAATGGGCTAGCTCCGAGGTACCTGGGTGATTGTCCGTTTGGTTTTCCCAGTTTGGAGATAGGTACTTTGTTTTAAATTATTTACGCTGAACAGGGCCGAGTCGCCGGATTAAGAAGGTGTGACAAGCGCGTCCAAGTCAGGTCAAGACCTTTCCTGCAGGCTGCCGGCTGCTCAGCCCACTGTCGTCGCGACGTTGTATGAAACGAATATATTTTTCGAGTTGGATCACTGAGATTATAAGTTATGTTTCATTCTCATACGGAACTGCCGAGCCTCGACCAAAAGGCGGGCTTGGGGGCCCATCCTTCTATGCGGCGTCGTTGGATCTACCGTGCCCTCCGCCGCCAAGGGATATTGTCAGCATTACCAGCCCCTGTAAAAGGCATGGGTCTATTTTTTAGAATGCGACGATCCAACAGTTCGGCCCCGGTCTCCATGTATCGTACGGGACCGATGGATCACCGTCATAGATAAAACGCAATTCATAGGTGCCGGGCCGGAGATGAATGAGACCAGGAGTTCCACTTCCGTCTCTGCTCTTATTTAGAGACGGCTCCCCAACAGAGATGGCAACCCACAGTAATCCATTCCTTCGTGGCGGGGACAGTGATAAAGCGACTCCTCAGTTAACCACAGCCTGTGGATCGTGAATCAAAGACGCAAACTCGGCTTTCTCAATAGTCTGGATACTAGACGCTCGCAAACTTCTCCCCCTGCCGTGTTGATTATGGGCGGATGGGGAGGCGGCGGTGGTAGGCCTCCCTGGGGGAGCGAGTGCGAGGCGACGACGCCCCCCGTGGATTTGAGTTGTACCATCTTCGAGCCTCAGGAAGGCACAACATATTCTCCGGGCGACCTGATCAACCTGAGCTGGCAGAGCGGAATTAGGAGTGATGTGCTGAGAATTGATGGACCTCCATGGGCTGGCGGTTTTCATCCTGCAAATTGGCAATGGAGTGCGTACCTGCAGTCAGAAGATCTAGCCACGAATATAACTATCCTGAGTATGTAATCCTCGTGATGTCTCCATCGTAAGTGTTAGAGTATCTGTTGAAGCATCGGTGCTGACGATGGTATCTAGAAAGCGAAAATTTCACATTCGGTTATGACGTGGCGTGGGAAGTATTAGAGGACTGCTCAAACACTGCGATCAACCAAAGCTGGACTATCCCCTCCAGTCTCGATGTTACGGAGACTGTGTTCAATATCATTGTGGTCAACGTGACGAATCCCGAAACGAGGCGTAGCACAACGGGACCAGCTTTCATGATAAAAGCGACAGGTTCCGCAAGCGCCTCATCAAACACAGCGTCGGCTGGCTCGTCTACGAGCGAGGCCCCGGTGGTGGTAGCAACAGCAGCGCCGACGCCGGACGGGACCTCGACGTCTTCGGTTTCCACGGCCACGCCAACAGTAACGCCGTCTCCCCCGGAGGAGACCACGCAGGGCCAGAGTCTCTCAGGGGGTGCGAAGGCCGGCATAGGAGCGGCCGTCAGTGTATCGGCGCTTTTCTTCATATTCGCTCTGTTTCTCTTCTGGAAACGGCGCCGGAGGCCCGAAAACGCCAACCCTGAGGCCGGGAGGGCAGAGCTCGACAGTGGGGTCGAGAAACACGCGCTGGAGGCGGACGTCCCGGTCCCGCGCGAGCTAGCTGCGGACCCGAGCGGGGAGTCCGGTTCTCCGGTTATGTACACCGAGGATTATGACCTGCTCGCGCCAAGATATCCGTCCCGTCCTGTCGAGCTGCCTGCCGATATGGCCGTGGAGATGCCTGCTGATGTAGAAGATGTCGAGTAGTCATACTTGACAGGCGGCGGAAGAGGCTAATGAGGACCAATACTTGAGATGACTGGGAACGCGTAGATGAGTACACATGACGAGACTTTTAATGGATTGTATTGTTGCAGATGTTATATCAGTGTTCAAAACACTGGCATTATACCCCGGCCGGCCAGGTCGCCGTTAGCTTAGTATAGGAATAAAATATTATTTGGGCATATCGGAGCTTGAGATGTTGATGTGCTAGTATGTTGATACAATCTGTTCTTATTGAGAAGGCGCGCCTTGATTATCTACCTTTTGGGAGCGGAGACTCGTCTGCATTCGGGCTGAGATGTAGTCGCATGAGTAGCTGATAAACTCGGGGTATAAACTCGTCCTCCAGGACCTGACGCCGTTCGTATGGCTACATTGACCAAAGAGTGGGAGGGGCTCTTGACATTGTTCCTTCAGGGGCTCGCGAGCCGAGATCCAAGGCGCACCCATGGCATCGGACCTGCCGTTAGTGAAGGAAGTGATTAATGAGAAAAGACCCTTCCGCTACGCTCTAATAGCCATTAAGAGACTCCAAGCACCGGAAGCGCCCGGAAGGCATTGCCCACAATCGGCTTAACCGGCAGGGGTACCGAAGGGATGCGTTACTTCCCTGAAGCAGAAGAACTTTCAGCCCGCGGTCACTACCGGCCGCCATCAGCCAGTCCTGGCCAACCCCTAGGATATGTCCAATTGATGCCCTGAGGGACAACAAGTCTCAAGGGCCGTGCTAAGCAAATCCTCGGCAGGACTCAGTAGCTACGGGGTGGAATGCAGTCGCAGGAGAATACTGCATCCCCTGAACGCCGAGCCAAGGTAGGTAGTTGCCTGGCCGTGAGACTTATGTGGTAGCTCAATCCGCTCCAGCCATCGCCCTCGAAAGGAAAATCAAACCCAGAGAAGTTTCAATGCACCAAATTTACTAGGCCCTTCCATTGATTCCTCCCCC